>CAKALG010043259.1:0-15786 GCA_916700815.1 Helicolenus hilgendorfi
AACGTTTCGTCTGTTCCTAAGTGGGGGGTCCCAACCAAACGTCAAGCCAGTTCCCAGTCGGCGGCACGGCTGACATTGTTCCTTAGCTGCAGCAGTTCTCAGTTCTATGCTGCAGCAGGCTCCTTTGGTAGTGCTGTTTGGATTTCCTTTCAACCACCTGGCTCCTAATTTAAAGGTCACAGAGTCAATGAATCCCAACATGTATCCATTAACACGTATTCGTCACTGATGACCCATTCTTAAACACATTTTTTAAAGCCTTGATATTTGAAGGGGATGAAATATGGCATGTTCAGAGATAACAGCCATGTGACCTGTCAACGTGTCCACTTCAGTACAGGCATTAGCAACATGGCAACTCAAATGGTTTCCCAATACTGAGGTGGTACCTCATCATAATTTACTAGCAGTACGATTCATGCCTCTCAGTAATTAGCCTCTAAGTTTGTGTTGCAACACGCCCAACAGGACAGATTGGAATGAAGTTGTTCCGCAATGTTTTCAAGGTGCGTTTATATGCACAAGAAAACTGAAACAACAACTACAACTCTCTCGGCATTTCCCAGGGAATGTATTGTCAAATGTATTGTCGCCCTTCTTCAAGAAGAACATATTTGTTTCATCTGCGCTGCAGCTATGGAGACATTTGCCAAAGGTATGACCCTCTGGCTGAGTTCAGGCACAGTTCAGTTAGTTGTTTTCTTTGTCAGCCTTAGTGCACTGCATCTTTTGCACTACACTTTTACAGCTCATTAGAGTAAAAAAGAAACGGCGTGCTTGGGGCTTGTGTTCGTAGACGGATGTATGTCAGCTATAGAAATTGATAGTAGATTGAATGAAAACAGTATTGTGGGTGTGAGTATGAAGCCCTTATGGAATTTAGGTGTTGGGAAGATAACGATTGAGGTTGTTCTGTGTGCATTGTGAATAGATGTCAGATTCAGGTTAAGGTATGGTGGTATTTCTTTTTGCATTGTCTGTTTCCATTCAATGTAATACTGTGTTGGATCAACACATTCTCACCCTCAACTCGTCAAATACCGACGCTTGGTCGGTGGACATAAGCTTCAAGCTATGACTCTCTAGGTACCTAGGTAGAAAATGGATTATACTAAATTTAGTATATACAATAGAGATCAAATATGGTAGCATTACTCATAATTAATCTACAATATCATAAAAGTCTGTAATGACAAAGCCATGAGATGATGTTTATAGATTAAAATAGACACGCCGCTTTGAAGATAAGAAGAATTTTAATTTCAGAAACGTTTATGGGGCTGTGAATTGAATAGAAGATGAGTTTCTTGCTAGAAATCTCCGCTAGAAATAATTAATGCTTTCTTTTGTTATGGATATTCATTTACAGTGATGCAATGTGAAATACTGTGCATACCAAATATATGTATTGTATGAATGTAACGTTAGATGCCTACAGTATTTACAGTATGGATGGCCATGTGTATGCATGTGTAGTCATGTAAAATAAATACATCTAGAATGGTGTGTCTGTAATGTTATGACCACTGCTGTAATGTTTGATTGAATGAATTAGCTAACCTCTCGTCTAGACTGTAAATTTATCACACGTGTTTTTCACTCGCACGTCTCACACAACAGATATGCTTTCATTTTAAACATGTAATGGTTTAGAGTAGAGAGTGAGGAGTCAGCATTCAGCAGGCAATCAATAGTAGTATCAAACAAGCAATAAAAGGTGTTTTGAGAAAGTTTGAATCACTGCAACCAAGAGAGGTGCTTGAGCATGCAGCCATAAAAGAGCACCCAAAATATTATGCAGTTTGGTGCAGCAGTATGCAAGAATAGCCATGGACAGACACAGAGATGCACACTCACGCACACACACACTCACTCACACCATAGACTGTAACAAATATGGACGTAGTCTGTGACGTCACCCATAGGTTTCTGAAGGGCCATCGTGAAGCTTAAAGTGGGTGGCTCCGGCCTTCGGCATCTTGGCAGTGGCGACACAGTCTAACTCCCTTCTAATCCAAAAATGGGCAAAAATGTGGATCGTCTGTGGACCTGGTGACGCAGTAGAGCAGACAGCTAGCAGCTAGCAACCCGGTATGGCAACCCACCTGTCACTCAAAGTGGCCACGCCCTCAATTAAGCCAGGCTGTAAACATGTTTATTTCTGTTGTAACGGTCTGTATCAGAGGTCACACCAAGATTACAATTCTCTGTCTTCAAATTGGCAAATAGCGATTTCTCACTGATAATGATGCCGTACTCCATCACTGTCATTCTTGTTTACGTTTTAGCTGTTTGTAGACTCTCTCGTTGTCCCCATTGGATAGGACCGTGGTTGTGGTTGTGGTTTTATGGTCAGTGTTGATTCAGTGGCCGCCTTATTCCGAGGCTCTTATCAGGGAGGACTAGTGAGGCTGGTGATTGAGACTTTGTGGTATTGTAATGCAAACAAACGTATGTGTGTGTGTAAGATAAGATTTTCCTTCATTAGTCCCGCAGTGGGTAAATGTGTGTGTTTGTGTGGGAGTTAAGAAAAATTGTGTTGAAAGTGGGTGTCAATTATCCAACTATGGTCAAGTCTGATTCTGCATGATGTTGACGAAATCACTCAGAATCCTTTTAAGGTGTTAGCTGAAGTTGAGTGTAATATAATTTACCATGAGTGGGTTTTAGTAGGTAAGCTACAAGGAGAACAATAGAGCAGAGCAGCTAATTTATACTGTGAACAGAGCGGCACAGAAGGAACTGAGGCATGCTAACTAAATTGTGATGTTAATAGGAGTTTCAAGCTGGTCTGTAGCTAAACAATGTAACCAGTTTACGATGACAGGGAGTTCAGCGGTGGGGTTAGATTGAATGTACGAAATCACAAAAGCAGTCCTCTGGTTTTGTTCTTATGTTCTTTGTATCTCCCAAATGGGCCTTGGGTTGAGAATTATAAGTGTCTATGTGCACTCAGGTTGTCTGTAAAATATATATGGTTATGCAAATTTTAATGGGATTGTTGAAATGTGTTTGTGCTGAGGTGAGGGGAAGAGAAGTGGGAGCAACAAAGAGTATGTATGTTAACCAACACCTCTGAGACCAGGTTTAGATATAAAGGTGCACAGTGAGGAAATGTGTTGAGTTACAGCTCATAGGTGATAAAAGACTTTTCAATCTACATACAATTTGTAAGTATTTAATGTCTGCACAGGCTAATTTTTCCCATTTTTCTCCCCAATGGTGTAGTATTTACTGTTAGCTATGGTATCACCAGGCGTGTCATTTCCATATACTGTATAATAAGAAGTGGACATAGTTACCGTGATGTCACCCATTGGCTTGTAAACTGCTGTTTTATAGCCTCGAGTTTGGGGTTTTGACCGTCGCAATCTTGTTATTTTGCAACCAGAAGTGACACAAGAGGGTGGAGCTAAGTACAACTGGTGACCAAAATGTTACAATTAACTTTCATGAACTGAAAACACACTGTGAAAGGGTTAAAGTTCAAAGACAACTCCCCGACCAGACAATGCAGTGGTAAAGACCTGTCAATCACAAGGTACCCACGCCCTAAAGCGTACCCTACTAAATGGGACCATAATTTACTAAATGAACATCACGCTGTATTGAAGAAGACTTGAAACTAGCTATTGAGACCACAACATTACAATGTTTACTTACTAGGTAATAAATCAAGTGAGAAGTATGCTCATTTTCTCATAGACTTCGATACAATTAGACTTCTTTTCACAACCAGAGAAGTCGCCCCCTGCTGGCTGTTAGAAAGAATGCAAATTTAAAGGCATCGGTTTCACTTCTCAGATACCACTGGTTGTTTCACTTGACAGCCAGACGCCATAAAGCTTGTGGAGGTTCATGCCATGCCCCAGATCTCCCAGCTCATTTTCCTTGTTATATTCTGCTGAGGTTTTGTTCAGTGAGTTTGGTAAGCTGTCCCTGGATGAAATTGAGACTGTCCTTTAAGCTCCTTGTGTAAAAAAAACTCAATAAAATGTAATTCTGGAATCAAGAAAGGGACGTTTTAAGTCTGGGTTAAGGATTTTATTGGGGCACGGTTTCGGGAAAGGTCTTCTGTCAGTTAATGAGTTAAAACTTTGTGTCTGGAAACTGTGCAAAGTCTGTGGTTGGTTGAGGTCAGTTGGATATATAGTTTTTAAATAGACCTTTAAGCAGAATGTCTACAAAATTCAGCATTGATGCAATAAGGAGTGTTCAAGAGTGTTTAGGAAATGAAGGCCTCCCTTTTGTCCATGGCTGGCCCTGATGTCTGATAGAGCTTACAATTTTTTGAACAATATTAGTATATGTACTTTGTGTTTGTGTCTCATTGGGCCTTATGCAGGACGCAATACAATTTGATTTCTTATTTTTGTTTGTATCCATGATTTGTTTTTATTTTTAGTACCTATTGAATTTCTGGGATTCACCAATGTTTCTTATGTTTGCTCTTCTCTTAGGAATATCATATAACCAAATTTAAATTTGTTATATGTTTTAGAGTAATTATAGTGATTAAATTGAATTTGTGAAATTTACAAATCCAGTATTACTATAAAAACCCTTGGATGATATTGCATGGCTTACATACTGCTCTTAGATGCTTTTCGTATTTCTATTTATCTATCGTATCTTAAGTCCTTCAGCATTTTTTTTTCTCTCCAATTCTTGGCCATAGGCCGGGGTATTTGTACATGGCAAAACACATGCCATTATAGTGTTTAGGGGGTGTTACCTATGCTAATACCTGACGTTACATATTGTTTAGGGAGTGTTGTCTATACTAATACCTGCCGTTATATAGAGATTAAGGACATAACATATGCTAATACCGTCCCTAATATACTGTTTAAGGGGCTTTACCTATGCTAATAATAAACAATCGGCCACACGCCTCCAATTTTTAAGGGTAAGAGCATATTTTGTTGGTTAAAAAATTTCGGGGCATCTGGAGTTGACTTTTCTTATTTTTTCACTTAACGGTAAATTAAGAGAAAATAAAAGATACATTTAAGAGAACGTTGCTGCATGAGGCCCAGTGTGTGTAAAATGCTTCTTTGATGCATTGATCTGTGAGTGTGACCTAACATAATCCACAGCTGACTGAGATCAGTTTAATGAATGAATGGGTGATTGAACACAGCCTATAAACTCCTTTCATGTCCAAAGACCTGATGCCTATTAACTCCTTTCATCAAATGTTGGTTTAGTTAAACTAATTTATATGAAATGCCTTAGTGTGCAACTGTTTTCTGAGGTTTGTAGCTTTAATGGTCTGTCTGTCTGCACCTCAGATGATCAACAGTTGTTCTGTCCTTTGTACAGATTACATGTACAGCATGTTGTTTCTAAGATTTGATCTGCGTACAAAAAAGACATTAGTTGTCTCAAACAAGGCCATCTTGAATTAATACATCACAGTCAGATCTATAACCTTTAACCTCCACCACTATGTGATTCAAGAACCACATCTTGCTTTGCCAACTAGCATTGAGTCTAGCAATTAGAGTGGCAACCTTAGGACATTAGTACCTGACCTTTAATGCAATTAGCTGCCAAATGGACCAGTCTGGAGTTAAATTCAGCAGAACCTGTTTGTCTGTTTGTTCCCAGCAGCTGCACGCTTCCTTTCAGAGGACGGTTGGAACAGCAAACAGCAAAGCCACCACAAACAGTGATGCTTTGCAGATGCCTTGATGGTGATGACGTAATTCTTGTGGTTGTCTGAATTTGTTGTGCATTTCTTTATTTGGTTGTGTTTTGGTTGAGTTTTCTTCTAAATGCTGCATGTGCTGTCAAATTGGGTGTAGGAGCCAAATACTTTATTTAACAATATGGTATCTGTCTTTGGTACCCCCATTACATATTCAGTTTACTAAATTATTTATGTTTTAGCAAGTAGTACATGAGTTTATCATTATATTTAACTACAGAAATCCAATATGGAGCTTTACTTGGGGTTACTCCCATTGTTGTTCCCATGTTTCCCCTCTATGTTTGGTGGATTATTTCTCTGTTGTTACAATGCTAATTGGCATTGTATTTTACATCGTTGGAAAGCCTGTTTATTTACCTTCACAATGATGTTCAACTTGTAAGGATCATGCATTTGTGGGATGAGCAGCACAGCTGATTATGTGGGTAGCATACACCCAAATTGACAGCACATGCATCATTTAGAAGAAAACTAAACCAAAACACAACCAAATAGAGAAATGCACTAGAAATTCAGACAACCACAAGAATTACGTCATCACCATCAAGGCAATCTGCAAAGCGTCACTGTCTGTGGTGGCTTTGCTGTCCCAACCGTCCTCTAAAAGGAAGCGTGCAGCTGCTGGGAACAAACAGACAAACAGGTTCTGCTGAATTTAACTCCAGACTGGTCCATTTGGCAGCTAATTGCATTAATTAATTGCTTAACTCAAAGCTAGTTGGCAAAGCAAGATGTGGTTCCTTAATCACACAGTGGTGGAGGTTAAAGGTTATAGATCCGACTGTGATGTGTTTATTCAAGATGGCCTTGTTTGAGACAATTTTTCCCAGTTTATTATGGCAGGGAGCCAGAGCTCTTATGGGCCCAATGGGGGAGCGGTAACATACAGTTTTTGACTGCACTGATTTGTCAGTATATCAGTTTATATATAGAACCTTGCAAGCTATTGGGGCTGTTTTAAAAAATATACTTTGCTTTCATATTAAATATTGTTTATCGTTTAAACACGTGGATCTTCGTTATCTTTGTTTGGACTGCAATCCTAAGCACGTCTACCTGCATGCATCCCACCTTGGGCCTCAAGGCAAGTTTGGATTGCCTTTACATTGGTTGTTTTTAGATGTTTTCTTTATTCGCTTGTGTTTTATCTATCTGCAGTGTCTTCATCTTTCAGGGCTTCTGTGCATGCATATGTGGTTACATCACCAAATCCCAGCAACTGAGTGTATCTGAGCAGCCTTACATCACAGTTTGACTTGTATGCACTAGAACACGAGACAAGGTGTTTTCAGATTGACCCACTCTGCAAAACGCCTTTAAAGAGAAATGGTGACTTGGTGTGGAAGGAAAACGCAGAGAATGAATATGACATTTAGATGTAGACAGCTCAGTGTGAACATCATCTCAGAGGTCATAACATTCTCAGCAAAACATATGTCACCTAAGCACTATACGCTTGAAATGGTGTCCACTACGTTAGATCCATGTATACGATAGTAGGAGAAAAACGGTGTTTGGTCTGCTAGTTGCTTCAACGTTATGTCTCTAATCTTGGCTTTACTCTGCATCTGTTTTCTCCCAAATGTCTTCACTCACAGACCGAGTGTATGAAGCCCAAAGGATTGCTTAAGTGTAATAAATTGTAGTTATACAGGCACCCACGGTTTCATTCCTTATCTCAAACCCTTTCATCTACCACATGGGGGATGGATGAGGGAATATGAGTAGCGTTGTTGTAGGAGGAAAACATCCACACTGGCCTAAAGCAAGGTTGTAGCTTGGTAAAGTCAGTGCATCCAATCCGCTGTGTTGTACTCAGGGTTATTATAGTAAACTAAAATGGAACTAAAACCAAAATAAGCAGTGAAAAATATTTTTAGTAAACTGAAACTAAATAAAATATATTCTTTAAGAAAAACTAAACTGCAACTATGTTTTGTGGTTAACTAATAAAAATAATATCAAAATGAAATTTTTTTTGTATAATATATCACTACTGAAAAATGAGTTTGCATGAATTTCTGTCAACTCTTGTGACATTGAACCACAGATATTGAACAGACTTGACCTTCCAGGAGATAGCGCTATGCTGCAATTGCGTCACCTCAGCCACTCCTATAAAGTTCTCCAACCATGTATATAATCACATACTTCTGAGATATTATATATGGCCTTAAAGCAGCAGTGGGTAGAAATGGAGCAACTATGATTTAAAAAAAAAGTTATTTTTATAAAACAGACACTATATCCTGACAGTAGTGCATGAGACAGGTAATCTGAAAAAAATCATGTTCCTCCGGTGTCCTCCGGTGCTCCTAATGGTATCTGCAAGATTATTATAGACCGGAGGAAAACAACCAATCAGAGCTGAGCTGCAGTCCGCCGCCTATGAACCGTCTGTCAATCACTCGCGAACTCCGGTCAAACTAGGCAGCGCTGATCAAATATGAATCAATATTCTGTTACTGTAATGCCTATTTCTCGCCTCAAATGTTTTCAGAAACATCTTATAGTGTACTGTTTAGCTGTAAAATGAGAACGTTTATGAAGAAGTCTAGTTATCTCTTGGAGCACTTGAATTACAATATGCTGAAAGGTTATTATGAAATTTTTGCCCAATGATGCCAAAAACATTCTGCCTCCTGCAGGTTAAACAAAGACAAACTAAAACTAAATATATAAAAACTAAAAGTCTTTTGTAAAAGTTAAATTTTTGTAGTTTTTAATGATAAAAGGTATCACAAGTGCCATTAACGTGACTTGTAAAACGAAACACCGGTCTCCTGGTTGAAAGTCCTATATTTGTTGGACCCATCTACCTCCCCTCCTGCCCACCATAAGCAGTTGCTATCACTTTTTATTCTACGTCACTAGCTCTGAGCGTAGCATAGTTTTGCTGATGCATTTACATTGCAGTCAGTACAGACTGTACAAATGACAAACTTAAAGCAAGAACGGCGTTCTTATTGCACGCTTTTGCCTTGCGCATTATCGTATCATTCACGTGGGTTTTCATGCGACCGGGCTGACCTGACGGTGTCAAAAGTACTGTACTGTACATTGGATTGTACAGGCATCCTCACAAGAGGGGAAAATCATACTTCCATTAGATTTTCACATGAAAGCAAAATGTAGCGTTAATGTGTGATGCACCATAATCGTTTGTTGGTAGCCTCACTCTTCACTGACATCAAGCAAGCTGTATAGCAGTGATACCACATTTGATTTATCAAAGTTCATTGGTGGGTCATTGGAGTCCCATATTCTCAGGATGATGCATATTGGTCCTAATTTTAGCCAAGTACAAGAATTTGACCTTTTTAGATTTATTTCCGCTGCTGAGCTCTGCATAAAGGAAGCTAAAATAACTGATCCTGGAATTAATAAAAGTATGGCACGTCTCCTGGTCACTCAGCATATGAAAGAAAACACCTAAATCTTAACCATGTGCCTCAGCTGAAAATGATTGCACCACTTGAGCATCAAATGATATGCATCAGAGATCACACCGAGATTACAGGCCTCTGTCTTCAAATTGGCAAAAAGCTGGCCAAACTAGAAGATGGCTCAAAGTGCTGGTGATGGGTGTGGGTGGAGAAATTACAGCGATTTCTCACTGATAAGGATACCGTACTCCATCACTGTTGTTCTTGTTTACATTTTTGCACAGTTTTGTAGACTCTCTCGTTGTCCCCATTGGATAGGATTGTTTGTGGTTTTATGGTCAGTGTTGATTCGGTGCCTGCCTTATTCAGAGGCTCTTATCAGGGAGGACTAGTGAGGCTGGCATTGTAATGCAAACAAACGTGTGTGTGTGTGTGTGTGTGTGGGAGTTAAGAAAAAATTGTGTTGAAAGAGATATGAAAGTGGGTGCCAAATGTCCTACTATGGTCAGGTCTGCAGCCGTTTAGACTGCTGTCACGCTATTAAATAGGCATCATCAGCCGCTATAAGCCCCATAGATGTGGGCCAGTAGGGGCCTACTATGCCTACTAGCAGGTTTTCTCATCCATTCACATGGTAGATCACTGAATGAAGGTATAAAAGAACACGACAGCGACCTGTAACAACCATAGTAATTATGACAGGAGCAGAAGCGGAAGTAATACAGCCAGTTCGAAACTCCAGGAAGTCATCTGCCCAGTTGTTGTTTGTCAATAAATAGTTATACCGAACAACACCCCCTAAAACTACACATTGTAATTATTACTTTTTTATTTGTGTATGGATTAAACAAACAAGATACATAGTCTTGTTAAATAGACTATGTTTCATGCATTTTAAATAGTCACAGTTTCATGCATTTTTTTTTTTTTTATTAATTGAACAAATCAAATTTACAAACAACATGGCTCATAGATTATCGCATTAGAGTAAAAGGTAAAAGGACAAGGTGCATACAGAACAAGAACAGATAAAATATGTAAAAATTAAACATGAAAATAATAATAATAAATTAAATTAAGGGCTAGGGCTGTACCTGTAATTCCGTGTTAAACAAAGATTTGTTTTTAACCCCTACATATCTATTATTCCATATTGGTGTATTGTGTGGGGTGAAATTGTGATAACAGCTTCCAATATAATAGGACCTGCTGGTGAAAAGGGGATAGTTTAATTGGGAGTCTTTGCATAGCGAAATCACATTCAAGTAAAAATTCTACACCTCCCAATTTCTTTAATATTTCTCTAGATATGATACCAAAAGTTGTTGTTGCTCAGAAAAGATTTTAACCAAACGAGTCACAGAGAGTGTGACTCTCACTCTTCTCGGAAATCGGAAAGCCGATCAACATATTACTCAAGGTTTTGAAATATTATTTTAAGTCTGTTTACTTAATGTCTACTGATGCACATGTTGCAGTCAGCAGACTGTTTTCCTCAGATTCTCTGTGTATTTGTGGACTATACGTATTCATGCAGCTATATGACTTTTATCATCAATAATTCTGCAATATCTCTTTTTACCTACTTTCATTCCTGCTGTGTTCTCTTTGTGACTGATTTACAGGCCTGTGCTTGGCTGAAAGTATTTGGCAGCCTCAATCCACATCTGCACTGCACATGTCTATCTGAAGCAACATTCTGTTGTGTAGACTCTTCTATAAAAACCCTGAAACCAAAGAGATAAAAGCCTCTGCTCATGGCACGTGCAGCTTTTTCAATTGATCCAGAATAGTCTTGTCTGTGTCGTTAAATGAGGTTGATTACTCCATTTGTCAGCAAATGTTTTACGACATTAATTATTAATTAATTAGCGCTATTAGATAATATTCTGAAAGGCCTATCACTTTTATTTCTATTGGCATTTTGAGCACTGTAGCCGTTCATACCGATATGTGTTATGTTTTGGTGCATTGATTAGTCTTTCGTTGACAGCATCTCCACCTTCCCATCTCACATACTCACACGTGTACAAAATTAAAACTGAAGATGAGACAAATTATCTTTTCCCCCCTCTGAGTTCTACTTATAGTTTCAGTTCGATGCTTTGCGACCTTTCTCTGTTGCTCATTCTTCAGTCTAAAATACTAAGCGTTGTCTTCCCAGAGTCCGTCCCCTTTTGTCTTCCGGGGAGGGGTGAACTGAGCAAAAGGAAGCCTGACTGGAGGGGAAGAGATGAGTATCTGAACTGCGGGGGAAGGGAGCAGAGAATATCTGGGTTCCTGCTGCAGCCTGCTGCAGTTTGTCACATAGGACTTTACTTCCATCTGATGGGACGTGGTACATGCCACATGTTCCCCACCTCTTCCTGTGACTGCTGTTTGTGTTATTAATCTTTACAAGTGCAGAGTGGTGGTTTGGATGGAGTAGTGCAAACTTCCCAGCTGAGAGTCAACTCGGTCCTTGAAAGCTCTTCTGTGGTGGTAAGAACAATTTTTAATCACTTAGCAAACAAACCTTATAAAAAAAAAAAAAAAACAGCCATGTTTATATTTATGAAAGATTAAAATGATTCCTGGAATTTATCATTTAACAAATTTAAACTTTAGAGGAACTCCAAAAATGTGGAATGATTTTACATATTAGAGGCTTTATGATATTTGTATGTTAGCCCACCCTTTCCTTGTGCATTTATGATTATAAATGTTACGGTTTATCAGAATAAATAGGGTTATTATGGGATTTGTATTCGTCAGGGCATGCAGTAGAAGTTGCATTTTGTCAACTTTAATGGTTTGGTTTTGTGGCTATGGATTTGCAATTGCAAATGCAAGCATAGTTTCATAGTAGCCTACCATTAACAGAAAGCGGCACTAACTCAGTTCAGTGCATATTAAATAACACAGACTTCGGGGTTGTTATAATAATAATGATAGAACTTTGTTTCAACATGTTATACAGAGAGCGTCCATTCAAATTCTACAAAATTTCATGCAAAAATTTCCTTCAACTGAGTATTTATTGAGCTTAATGGGTAATACGTGGCATTAAAATTTTCCAGGCTTCATCAATGAACTCCCACTGATGATGCACTTGTTTAAATAAACCAAAGCTCGACCCCTGAGGTAGAATTGTTTGCCAGAAACTGAAACCTTTGACTATAAATTTTGGGAAATGTTGCTGGATCCAACGCAGTTGCAGAAGATGTTTCTTCAATTGGGAAAGTCAGTGAGGCACAGCAGCACACAGGTCTCCCTGAACACAGTAGTATGTGCAATCCATGCTTTTTGACCTGACCTCTTTCCACCTTGCCTAACACCTATTGCCTAAGGGCAAGCGCCAACATCTTCTAAAAAATGCAGTTAGCTCAGGATCATGAACAACTTTTTAGACGTTTTGACAATGCACACGTCAGATTTTTTTTTTCTTCAGGCGCTCTTTCTTCTCTCTCTCTGTTTCTGTACCATTGTTTTAATTGGAAAGATACCCTGTGGCATTTACCAGGGACCTGTCTCACGATTCTATTATTGATATCATATAGGGTCAAGATTTTTACACCAGTTGATATTCTGGGTCTTTTATTTTGAAATATGATTAAGAAGACGTTCAACTAGCAGGCTGTGCAGTTGTTTTATTTGTTTATCTAGGAGCACCATGCCAGAGCCACTTCATTGGCCAAGTAGACTGAATGCAAAGGAATTTGTCGAGAGCTTGTTTTTATTATCTCCCATATTTATTGCTCACTTCCATGTGCATCTGTCCCTTTTGTCATGATAAAGTAATGCATAAAAACTTTTCTTTACTAAGCGATACTATAAATAAATCTGCTGAAGAGGTTTACAATACAAGGATCGCAAATCATCATGATGGATTGAGCAGGATTTTGGATGGACAGCAGAACATTCCAGAGGTCTCTTTTCGTTTCAAGCAACCACAAGTACAGTAGAGAATGCATCTTTTGCACCACACACAGTATTTGAATAGTGTCTCATGGAAGCCAGTCTGTTTAGCGTTTGGAAAAAGATCACATCCTCAGTTCAAGAATCTGTCGATGCATTCTCCGCGGCATACATACACGCATCTCAAGATTTAAGTTTCTGTGGATTCCAATTATTTTGAATAGGAAACCACTGTACTGCCTCACTGGAGTAATTTTGAATATGACTTATTGATTTTAGACGCTAACAGGCTCTTTTGCCTAATGGCACACTCAAAAGGTTTTCAGGGTCATACGAGAGCTGGCGCCAAGCACCGTCTGTCTCATCCTACTATTCTCTAAGGTGTAGAAGGACCTGGTAATAGTGTCGTTAGCTTTTAGCGGAAGATCCAAATGTTTCTCTCAATTTACGTTTTAAGCCTTTTGGGAAAATGTGATAATTAGACAGACAAAAAAAAACCCTCTGTCAATGGTTATTGGGTAATATAAATCATGTATTCACAAGATTATACCATTTGAACAATGTGCACTGAACATAACTGAACATGAATGTTTCCATTTCCCACAATGGAAAGCAAATCTTCTTTTTACTCATGTCCAATTTGTTAATGCCAGAATAAAAAAAAATGTGTGGTTGATAAAAAAAAAAAACCCATTATCCTAAAGATCTCTGGTTTCAGTTGCAGGGGAATTTTCTTCTCTAATCAGGTGTGAATCAGCAATGGCATGTCATTTCTTTAGTAAAACGGCAGCGGTCTTCATAACACAAGTAAACCAACTCTAATGTCAGCTGTGTGTGGCATGTTTTTGCTAAATGAAAGTAAAAGTCTTGTCTTGTTGACACCTGCTGGTTTTGGTTGTGGTTTCAGCTGAAGAACCACCACACGTTTTTGTTTTTCCGGATGTGGTACATCAGACGTGTAAAATGTGCGATGCAGCAATGCAAAGTTGTATCTTCACACATCATTGTGCATTGCGCCAAATGTTTTATCTCTTTCTTTTCTGATTTGTTCTTCGGTATCTCTAAGTCTCTAACACTAATATTACAGGAAAATATGAGAGCAGCAATAACTGTAGGAACTTGATGCAAAAAGCGGGAGAACATTAAAATGACAGCTGGTGGTGCAGATAAGTCGACTAATGAAATAACGTCCGTGCTGCATGTGCATCCTTCTAAAGTGCTCCTGCTTTTCAGATCAAGTTACTAAAGTCATTACCTTCACTGTTTAATGTTCTACAGACCAATGTGGGTTAAAGTTTGCAAGCAAAACAATAGACTGCAGGAAAATGCCTGTATAAGTGCCAAAAATCATTCATAGGCATCTTTACGACGGGATTTCTCTGTATTGAATTTAATAGTTGCCCAGTACAGTTTTCAGCTTTCAGTTTATTTATGGAAACAATAATATTTTAAATGTTTATTTATCTTGGTAACTTAGCTGAATTTTTTGTATTGTCTCCAGTTTGCTTTCTTTTTCCTCTTTCTCTTCTTTTTTTTGACCCAGTTTCCTGCTTCATTAACATCTTATTGTATCTTAAGAAGACATCACACCTACACAGACATTACAGCACATATACACCGCCTGATAAAATGAGTGTCAGGATGCTCATAGGAACCCACATCTTGATATGATTCCACTTAATGGAAATTAATCATCTGACAGGATGTACTGAGGTGATGTTTGAATGTTGAGCAGAGACATAGTTGGTACACCAGGTAACATCAGGGGAAAGTTAATTTATGAGTGATAACATCTAATATTTCCAGAATGACGTCAATACCAACATGCCATCAAACAAATATGTTGCTTAAGTAAAACGATGGTTATTTATTTGATTTCACTTCACCAGTCTCATACAATCTATGACAGACAGTATATTGGGAACAGACCACTAGAGACAACATCCTAGACTGATTGTGACATTATGTGTTTATATCCTGTTGGTACTCTTTACATAACTGCATTTCCTACCAGGATATGACAGCTCTCCTTCTCTCCGTCTATATCGGCCTCTGTGTCAGCCTCTCTATCTCTGTCCCATGCTGTCCCTGTCTGCGAGTGTTCGAGTGGGTGTTCTGTACGCGCTGTATCTGAGCTGTTACATCGACTTTATATGGCTTACGTGTCCATCCTAGAAATGCACTCACTGTATCCCAAGATGCTTTGGATTAAAACATAGATTTTAAAAGGATTGGGTCTTATTTTTGTAGTTTTAGCAATCATTATTTGTAACAATTATTGTACCTACCAAGTAAATTGCTGAGATCTGGGATTTAGATAATCTGGCTATACTGTTGGCGCGTTTACGACTTGCTTAATCATCTGACAAGCTTCTGTTTGTTGTATAGTCGGACATTGTTCTAGCAATGTACAATAGCCATGTTCCCAGACACTTTGGTGAATACAGCATTATAATGGCCAATGGATATTATAGCAAAATGTGAAAAAAATAATTTTAAAGAGGACCTATTATGCTTTTTTGTGTTGTGTTATATAGTGTTTTGTGCATGTAAAAGGTCTCCAAAGTTACAAAACCCAAAGTCCACGCCAGAGGGAGTTACTTTCCCCCACAGAAACACTGCTCCTGAACTGCCTGAAATGTCTTGCTTGCCTTTTCTTCCGTAATGTGGTGATGTTACCAAGTAACACATTTGCATAATACCTGCCTTGCGGCTAGTTTGGCACGCCCTAAAACAAAGCCAGTTAGAGCGGAGCTGGAGCAGAGTCCGAAGAGTTTGGTTCGGTTG
>CAKALG010043263.1:0-11472 GCA_916700815.1 Helicolenus hilgendorfi
TGTCCAACATGTAAGGATCATGCATTTGTGGGATGAGCAGCACAGCTGACTATGTGGGTAGCGCCCAAGAAAAATTTGCCAAAATGCTCCGTCAATGGTAAACAGTGTATTCTCCTGTTGGTGTTGACTCTTGTTTTGAGTTGTTTGGTATCATTGCGAAGGTAAATAAACAGGCTTTCCAACGATGTAAAATACAATGACCATTAGCATTGTAATAACAGAGAAATAATCCACCAAACACAAGTTTCCAAACTTTGTTTTTCCAGTATAGTTGCAGTACAAAATACAACTTGGGTGTGAACAAGTTGTGAACTCAAAGTTTACGACTTTTACATTTAAAGTTGTAAACTCAAAAGTGGGCCAATTTAGTCCCAACAAGTATTGAAGTAGTACACTAACAGGTATACTACTAGTACATTGATATTAGTATACTAATTACATAAACTACACTTGGATTATACTTGAGCTATACTTAAGACTAAAAGTCTAATTTCTTTCTCCAAACAAAGTGCTGGATCCGTTGTTCCCCTCCGGTTCCTAAACCCACTCTGGTGAAGAGAAAGCAGTCCTCTACTTTCTACGACGGCTCTGTAATCATCCCAACCATTATTTTCCCAACATGTGACGTAAGTGCGATTGCTCTGTATAGCTTGTTGGACCTGCCGGGTCCTTTCCTGGTTTTATTAGAAGTATAATAACTGCATCTTTCCAACTGGAAGGTAATCTCCCCTCAGCTGTGGCTGTAGCTCTCCTCACTCCTCGTATTGTGTGAAGAGGATCATCCATCGTACTACGTACTCTCTGTAAAAACTCTGGATATGCTTCTCTGGTTTCTTCTCCCCCTCGTTTCCCTTCCTCCGTTCGACTATTAGAACTATAAATTTCAGTGAACGTCTCGGCTATTATTTCTGCTTTATATAGCGGTTTCCTCTCCAGCTTTTAATACTGCCGTTCTCTTCGGACTTCCCTCGTCTCTTTTTCATCATTCCCCGTACGTTACTCACAGGAGTTCATCTGACTATTTTCTTACAGAATTCCCTCCAGCCCTTTTTTTACTTTGCTTTTCTCACAGCGTTCCCTTCTTGTGCCTGTGCCCTTTTATATTCAATTAGCTTTTGAAAATTATGGGTTCTCTTTAATACTTTTAAAGCTCCATTCCTTTCTTTAATGGCTTTACAGCGTTCCTCCGTCCACCACGGGGGCTGCTTTCCTATTCATTCTCCCGTTGCTTCTGGGGAATTGAGAGCTTTGCTGCTTTTAGTGCTACTCCTCTAAACTTTTCATCAACCTTTATCTATATATTTTGATTTAGTGCCAGCAATTATCAATGTGTTTAAATGCTCCCAACAGAAATAGCAGTTAAAGTGAGCGTAATCCAACAGAACGGGGTGCAACCAAAGGCTCCGTTTTTTTGTTTTAGTTCAAGGGAGCACAGATCAAAAGTTGGTGCAATACATTACTTGACATGTGTGTGTCATAATGTGTGTCTGTCTCAGCCCTCCAACAAACACAATGCTGTCTCTGACTGTCAGATCTGTCTTGTTTGTCAGCGTCAGATCTCTGTTATCTTTTGTCTTTGACCCAGATTCAAGGTAGGAATGTGTTTTTACATGGATATGTTAACTCCCTGCACTATGGGGTCAGAAGGCATGACACAGTTTGAAGACGGCCTTTCTTTAAAGTCATAATAGTAACAGCAGAAACATGTTCATAGAGATCCTGAACCGGGAGGATCAAAACACTGGAAATGTAACTTGCTATGTTTCTAATCTCAACACAGCTACCACAAAACAACAATGAACCTTTCACAGTTTAATTTAATTTCAGAGGTGCTTGGAGTTGCTTATCCTCGGGGTGATGGCATCAGAGGACACTGCAGCTCTCTGATGTGTTAATTAAGACTCAACAACAAAACAATTAAAACATAGAATAACTCAAAGCCTCAGTAGAGGGAAGTGTTCCTAAAACAAACCCAGTGTTTACTCAGTGTTTTAATACAAACTATTTATTATGTGTGTACTGTTTATACCTCGGGTCCATTGCTGTCAACACCTGTGTTATTAATTCGCCTTCCTTTTGAGCCTTTAAATCGAAAGTAATTAAACCAGTGTAAAACAATTCATTTGATTGTGTGGCTTTTTGGAGATCTATTAGCAGAAATGGATTTTTTTTTATATATATAACTATGTTTTTATTAGTGTATAATCACCTGAAACTAAGCGGGTCCTCTTCACGGAGTCCGCCAGTTTTTACGTTACCTGAAGGCCACCGTAGTTCTCATGTTACCATACCGTGAGCCGCTGACTGTTGCTCTTTAAGTAGTGTTATTATGGTGAGGATTACCACGGTTTGGCACTCGGCGGCTCACGTTACCGCAGTCTTGGAGAGGGAGGAGTGAGCGGAGGGGTACTCAGTTGGTTGCAATCTTAACTTGAAGTGAAAGCAGGTTTTGTCGCAATCATTTCACCAATCACAGATCTCTCCTCCATCTGGAACAATCTTGTAATCAGTAACTCATCTGTGATTGTGTAGTTTGTGCTCCTTCACATTATCATAGCAACAGTTATAATGGGATTGTCATGGGGAACGGGGAGAGGGACGCAATTGCGGACCAGGGGAATCTAAAAGTTAAAAGTTAAAAGTTAAAAGGGAGAGGAAACATTAGGAAACACCAAATGGAAACGGGCCTAAAAGGAAGGCTCCCTATACACTCAATATATCTTGAAAAGACTAAAGCTGGGATTCTTGCCGAGCAGCTGACTAGAACACAAAGTAAAACAAAAGAACCAGCGAAGGCCACACAGACCTAACCCACTAATAGACTCCAGAGAAGAGAAGAAGCTAAATGGTGAGTGAATCCCACAGACAGGTTCACGTGGTACTTCTGCAGATTTACATACCCCTATATATACAGTATAGAGCAACAACAGGACAGCACTCTCACTACCTCTGACAAAGAGACGATGAGTCAGCGTCCGAACACTGAAACCAGGGGTAGATATAGGCTTCAACCAGCTGATCCTCATCAGGGACGATTAGACTCCACAGCTTCCTCTCAGAGATAATGAACCCAACCGGCCTGCTGTGTGGTAACTAGTGACCCTCACAGTGATACAGTCACAGGCCTCTACGACATTATTTCTTCCAGATGTGCTCGTAGTTGGAGCACCTTGGAGATGAGTGTGAGATATTTGGAGGCAGCGATTATGACTTTTCGAATGTGTTTGTTGAAAATGGTAATCTCTATCACAGTGATTACCTCCAACTGGAACAATCTTGTAATCAGCGCCTCGTCTGTGATCAGTCGCCTAATTTGTGCACCCCCATATCATCATGACAGCAGTCTGGGACAAAGAGTCCTGTAGTGTGTGAGCAGTTCAGGAGTTATTTTGAAAGTTTTGTAGCCTGTACCGACTTCTAGAGAAGAGTGTGAAGCTGGCAACTTGGTGATGAGGACAGGACCTCTAAGGAGCTGTATGCAGTCACTTTGGCACACGAGTTACAAGTCTTCACGATCAACAAGAACATACGTGTAAATAAGACAGCATTGGAAGGCACCTTTGACAGAACTAGGCAATACTTTCCTCCTGCTTCCAGTGCAAACTCTGTGTTGAATTTACAGAGATAAAATGTATTCACATATGACTCGCTCTCCAGGCAGAGATAACGTGAGCATCGTCTCCAGAAAACAGACTTTTCTAGTTGAGTTAAGATGATTACCGAGGTTCTGTGTGAGGATCATAAACATGTTAACCCTTAAACCAGCCCTCTTATGTATCATTTAAAACTATGTGGGCATCATTGAGAAGACTAACATTACTTTCATTCTTAAGAAACACACTTCTTGAAGATCTGGTCTGTTCTTCGGGTGACAGCAGTGCTGCTTGTTTGATTCCCTGTTTCAATCCGTGTGCAGCAGTGTGTCATCTTGGGAATGAGTTTACACCAGTGGACTGCACTGCACACACACACACACACACACTCATGGAGGCTTTGATATGCATGCTCAATGAGAAGCTTCACACTGCCTGAGGCAGAGTAACTGTTAGATAAGGTGTGTGTTTACGTAAGCGTTGCTGTATAATGCTATTTCCTCATGTACATGGAGACATGAGGAGTGTGTGTTCGTATGTATGTTGCTGAAGATGAGAACAGAAGAACAGATTGCTGCTTTAAACAGGTCAACCAGCTCTTTAAGGCAGAACACTAATGACAGCCTTTGTTGTTGATGTGTTAATACAACACATTTTGTGCAAATGTGTGGAGGTCAAAGGGTTGGATAAGGTCCCTCGGCATCAAACTATGACGCTCTAGGTACCCCTCTACTTCACAGGAAGTTAGGTTTAAGTAACAAAACAGGCTGATCTCATTCACTGTTCGTAGCTATACCTACCAATAGTAATGCACTTATTCGTTTACATCCCACAAAACTAATTAGTGTCATTTTGAACCAGGAAATATGAAGAGCGGCGAACGCCATGCAGAGAGGAGGTCGGGGTGGATGGGTGGGTCTAAAAATACCAGACTTTCACCAGGAGACCGGCGTTCATGTCCCGTGTGAAACCAGAAGTCAACGTTGATTTACCTGTCACATGACTTACATACTTAAGTAACACCACTTCCGGATTTATTTCAAGCCAAACAACAATCTTTCCCTAAGCCTAACTAAGTAGTTTTGTTGTCAAAACCTAACCGCGTCGATCTTTTCCTAAGCCTGACTAAGTAGTTTTGTTGCCTAATCCTAAGGAAGTTGTTTCCTGTGAAGACAGAAGTTTATTTTGAAAAGACTGAACGCATGTAAGGAGCGTAAATTGACACGTGTTGCTGGACATTCGTAGGAAAAGGAATGAAAAAGGAGGAATAATTTTTACGTAAGATATCATACGAACAGTTATATGAGAATATGTTATGCTGCTTGGGTAGAGTTAGGAAAAGAGCATGGTTGATGTTAACTTGAAAATCGGTTCACATGACTACCGACTGACTAACGTGTCACGTGACCACAGCGACTTAAGTGACTCATATGACTAACTACTGATATGACCAAATAAGTCAACGTTGACTTTTGGTTTCACACAAACAGCGGTCGCCTGAGTGAAAGTCCTGTATTTGCATCCACTTAATTTCCCTCCCGCCCTTAGGTGAATTTCTCACTCTCTAAACTACGTCAGTTGTTCTTACCGTCTAATAATGATGTGGGCACTAACCAAATGCCTTTGCACACCAAGTCCATATTTTTCATCCGAAATTGTCGAACGATGAAAAATAAATTCGACCTCACGTTGTGTCAATCACGTTTACACACCGACTCCGAGACTTTCGTCCGTCCTTGAAGTTTTCGGAACAGGTTCGAATTTCTGCGGTTTTTTTTCGCATCCGTCAAAAGTCAAACGTGGTTGTTTGACCACTCAGAGCCACCGTCCCTGCAAACGTCATCATCCAAAATGTCACCTGACAAACATTCACTTCGTCTCCCAGTACAAAGAACTTTACATTAAAGAAATAAAAGAATACAGACATGCCGTATTTAAAGCAGGTGCAGAACAGCTTGGAATCGGAGATGGTTAGTTATGACTGAGCTCTAGGCAGCTAAACGATAGCTTCTTGCTAATGTCATTCATTTATTAGCCCCATTTGGGACTAGTCTTATACATTGCACCCACGTAATTAAGTCAGTATTGTCTTTTACCGCGAATTTTCCCAACAAATAAAACGATAAAATGCATTGGTATGTTTGTGCTTTCCGTGCGTAACGTTTTTTTGTGGATGACAAATTTAAAAAAACACATTCGAAAAGTGCAAAAACCTTAATCGTTGGTATTTGATGAGGTTGGTATTTGATGAGGTTGGTATTTGATGAGGTTGGTAGTGAGAGGGTTGAACTTTTAACAGATTTTGATGAGGGTGGTTATAAAATGTTCAACTATTACACATCGGTGTAAGGGTACAGTATACTTCTGTGTATTTAATTACAAGTTATGCAAAGATTTTTCCAACTACAGACGATCAACGAAGAGAAAGCCTTTCAAGAACCGCCTGTAAATTGAATCACAATATTATCATATCAATATTAATTGTTATATCAATTAGTGAAGCTGAACAGGCTGATTTCCAGGCTAATTGATGGCTGCTCATGTTCAAGCAGCAGCGATGAGATCACATCACATCTGACTCATCGGCAGATAAAATAAGAGGTTTTATTTCTGCTCTCTATTTTTAATCCGGTAGACGAAGCCTGTGAAGACGAGGGTGGGATAGAACGAGGTGAAGGTGAGACTTCCCTTTGTGAAAAGAAAGGAGAGAGGAGGTTAATTAAAAGACAGAACGGAGGAGAGGCGGAGGGATGAAGGAGGCACAGGGGGAGAGAGGGAGTAGAGGAGGAGGAGGAGGAGGAGGAGGAGGAGGAAGGGTGCTAATGAAGAGGGGGAGGAGAAAATAATTTTCTAATTAACACTCCTCCAGGTCGATCCCACCGGAGCTCTCCCTCCAGGCGTCCTGATGCCTCTCTCCATCCCTCCATTCATCCCTCCTTCATTTTGCTTCCTCACTTAACAACATTTTTTCTTCTTCTTCTTCTTCTTCCTCTGCATCTGTCCATTCTTCCCATTTTCCTTTTCCTCATTCATTCTTTCTGTCCACCGTCCTCTTTTCTCTCTCTGACCTTCCTTGTCATCTGCTCTTCCCTCCTTCATTTCATTCTATTATTCCTCCCTTCTTCTTCCTGTACTTTTTCCTTCTTGTCTTCTGTATTCTCACCCTCTCTCTCTCTCTATCGCTTACCTTGCCCTCCATCCCTTCCCCCTTTCCCTTTCTCCCCCAGGAGATGACAGGCTGAAGCAGGTTGTTATTAATCCAGTCTGTTCTCTCCGGGGTTTGAACAAGCAGACTGACAGGAGGAGTCTCCAGGAGAACGCAAACACTCTCAGCGCCGACACACCGGGGAGGAGAGGCAGCGAGACACGGAGGGAGGGAACAGAGGGATGAGGGAAGGAAGTGAAGGTGGATAGGAGGACTTAGAGGGGCAAGGAAGGAAGGAAGGGTTTAGGACCCAAAAGGGATTTAAAGAGGTGAGGAAGAAACAGTAAAAACAACCTTTTTGAGGGAACAACGTCGATACGGAACCGGACGATTCCCTGGATTACATTCAATTCAAAGTTCAAGTTTGTTTGTTTTGTACAGTATCTGCGCATGAGATCTGGTTTGATGAGGGGAAATCCTGGTTATGGAAAATAAACTATGGTTGAAGTATGGTTAGATTTAGTCAACTGAAGTCAGAACTCGTTTTTCAATGATTTCTCTATTTGAATGTTCACGTTTCTACGTCCAAAGACATGCAGAGTAGCTTGAGCCTAACTCTGTTAAGGCTCACCTCTCAGCCACTATAGGTGCAGGGATAGGGATCAGCCTCCCATGACCTTGAAGTGGAAGGAATCAATACTGGGGTTTGAATTGAGTATAGTATGTCACGGCTTCATTCTGCTGGAACTTTATATGCAACACATGTAATGCAATTTACACCAATCCAACTATTTTCACAGCAAAGCACGCCTCCGAGACGTGACTTGGAGGTTTTAGCACTACTAATGTTAAGAGGGAGTCTGTCCCACAATCTAGGGACGACGGCAGCAACGGAGTGATCCTCGTTGCACTTTGAACCAAGGAACAGACAACTTTTAGGGCACTCTTCACAAGCCAACACTTAATCAAACTGAATGCAGCAATCCTACTCTGGTGGGGACCAAAACAACCACTTCTAACCCACATAATCCGACCCAATTGCAGGAAATTAACCAAAATCTATTGAGATGGACACAAGTAAACGACAGGTTCACATGAGCTTAACAACAACAACAGAGGACTGACCTGGACGTCTGCAGAAGTCGGATGTTTGCTGGACATCTGGGCCAAAAAGTCCACAAAAATAGTGACGTTTACAAAGTCATTCAAGATGAACTGGAGGAGAAGGGATGTGTGCGTAGATCAGTGTCGAGTCAAAGTGAAAAAACTTCAGTCCTGCTTCTTTGTACATGCCCCAAAGGGAAATTATTTATTTATTTGGTCCGCTTTAATTTGTGACTACACAGAAAACAAAAGTACCAATTTCACTCTGATTCAGGCCAGTCAAATGGATTATGACTTGTGAAAGCGCTCTTAGACATAAATAAGACATCAGAGACAAGATTTGAGTGATTGAAAGGTCCAAGATGTAAGAAGGGAGATGTAAGGGGCTTTACCGTAAAGATGGTAGACATCTATTTCTGGTCATGGAGCAGAATATTAAAACCTATGCGCTCTATGAGTAAGCTAATTTTTGGAAAAACAAAAAAGCGATTTCAGAGAGAAGCAGACAGAAGCTTCTACAATATGTGTTTGGAGGGTACATCAGGATGCCAAACAGATTCAGCAGGTTAAAAAGATAAAGATAGAAGCTATAGCCTGCAGATCTCTGTGTAAAAGTGAACCGCCATCACCTGGCGATCAAGACAGAAGAAGATGAAATCAATGATTTGACTCAAGCAAATCATTGATTTGACTCAAAAACTCAAGACGGAAGAAGATGAAATCAATGATTCGACTAAAGCAAATCATTGATTTGACTCAAAAACTCAAGACGGAAGAAGATGAAATCAATGATTCGACTCAAGCAAATCATTGATTTGACTCAAAAACTCAAGACGGAAGAAGATGAAATCAATGATTCGACTCAAGCAAATCATTTATTTGACTCAACAACTCAAGACAGAAGAAGATGAAATCAATGATTCGACTCAAGCAAATCATTTATTTGACTCAAAAACTCAAGACAGAAGAAGATGAAATCAATGATTTGACTCAAGCAAATCATTGCTGTAACTGAAAGTTTCCATGTTCCTTCATGAGTTGAGTATCATGCATCTCTCAGTGCTGAAGCCTGTTTAAATCCCCTCTGAATAACCTCCAGTATACAGTACAAAAGGCCGCAATCCAAACAAAACCCGTCCCGTCCTCTATTCATGCAGAAAGCCCGTTTATTTCTCTCAGCATCATCACAGGATGACAGAAAAATGGAGCTCTGCCAGCGCTGAGTGTCGGCTGGACTGAGCTCAGTGGAAGGCTTTAGGGCTTTCAAATCCATCTTTCCAAAAGAACCACAGACCTGTTTTCACCTTGTCTGAATAAAACGTCTGTGTTTATGTGGCGTAACACGCCGCTGAAGCCTCTCCGGCTGAAAGGAGTGAGTGTAGCAAATATGCTTTTTAAATGTCCCTGTTTTTGCTGTGACACCTAAATAAAGGCATTTCAGTTCGGGATGAAAGAAGCAGAGTACCTTGGTTTTCTTTCAAAATCAATTTAGATCTGTTGCTCTCTGAAAACCCTTCAGATGAATATTGTAATATGTGTCAGAGCAGCAGTGTTATTTTACATCTTCACAAAATACATCCTGACAGCTTCTGCTCTGAATCATAATCTTCCTCGTCCTCCTCCTCCTCCTCTCTTCGCTTTCATTTGCTTTCCAGAGATATTTTTAAAGCTTTTGATTTTTCTCTTAATTTTTCTCTCAGGATTTTTTTTTTATAAGACCGCTTAGCAACCATGACCTTTGACCTCATTACTACTTGTTCCATGCTGCGTTGGTGTTGGAGCTGAACATTTGAGACTCAAGGCATTTTTAAATTGCAAAAATGAAGACTTTAGATTTGACTTGGACTCGGTCCTCAGGACTGGAAGACCAGACTCGTGACTTGAATCGACACACTTGACTTAGACTGTGCCCCAAAATACATCGAAACAGCTCTGGTTGCTGTTTGGTTTAGTTTGGAGGGCTATGATCTCAACTGTTAATGTCTACGTTATTCAATTTGGTCTTCAGAAGATGATTCGTAACAACATTACCCAACTGACCTAACCTAACTTAACTCTTTAGTTCAGGGGTGTCAAACTTAATTTCATCCCGGGCCACATCAGCGTTATAGTTGCCCTCAAAGGGCCGGTTGTAACCGTTAGACCATATAAATATATCTACTCTTTATCATATTACATAATTGCCTCTGCATTCGATTATTATTGGCCAAAGGTGCAGTACGTATGGGTATCGCAATGTGTGGCTGGACGTAGTCACTGTGACGTCACCCATTGGTTTATGGACTACGGATATGAAGCTGAGTTTGTCATTTTGGCTGTCACCATCTTGTTTTTTTTGCAACCAGAAGTGACATGAGAGGAACGCTGAATAAGACTTTTTCTAGGCAACCAAAATGTTACAATTAACTTTCATGAACTGAAAACACACCGTGAAAGGGTTAAAGTTGTAAGATGAAAACACAGACCGGACAACGTCGTGGTAGCGACCTGTCAATCACAAGGTAGCCCCGCCTTAAAGCATCCCCTGTTTGACTCTAAATGGGACCATAATTTACTAAATGAACATCATGCTGTATTGAAGAAGACTTGAAACTAGAGATTGAGACCATAAACTCATGTTTACAATGTTTACTGAGGTAATAAATCAAGAGAGAAGTAGGCTCATTATCTCATAGACTTCTATACAATCAGACTTCTTTTAGCAACCAGAGGAGTCGCCCCCTGCTGGCTGTTAGAGAGAATGCAGGTTTAAGGCACTTCAGCATTGGCTTCACTTTTCAGAAACGGAGGTAACCATCTGGTTTTGTTTTAGTTTCATTTTGTCATTTGTCGTGTTTCTGTTGTGTTTTTCTTCAACAGTTTCATATTTATTTGCTTTGTTTCAAATCATCCAGCGGTCTCCTGGGAAAGTCCCAGAAAAATATTATTTATGTAATGTCCAAATTTCCCTTTAACATACTCAGGGTGGCAAGATTCCCCTGTAACAGTTTAAAAAAATGTGTTATAAATATCCTCCAATATCATGCACGTCACTAAATGGGGTCTTTTGTGTTTTCAGTTTTTTTATTGAGGCCGGGTTTAACTGATGAAAGTCTGGATTTCTATTGTAATTTGTCTCTTTATAGGCACTTCTCTCCTCGTTGAGTAAGAAGGTCTCACAGCTCCTCTACTCTTCACTCCGAAGGCTTCTCTCTACTCACAACCAATAGGTAATATATAGGACAGGTTAATGGGGTTCAGGTGTAGCTTGTTGCCTGGACACCGGGGTCTTTGGTGTGAAGAGGAGACAATAAGGAAAGACAGAGGTCAAAGAGAGAAAGCGCTAAATCACAGCTGTTTAGATGCTCTGTCAGTCTTTCAATATTTCTAGAGTCCATATTTAGCTTTTAGCGTAGCCACGGGTCACAGTAACTTTCTGTTTTATTGCTAGGTAATGGCTCCACATCATCCTCTGCTTTCACTTTTAAAGAATTTTTCTGTTTTCTTTTGAAACATCCCAAACAATGAGCGTTTGAAGCCGAGCGAGCCGAGCGTGAGCCTTGAGGATGTTTCTTTGTACTGTAAATGTGGTGGGAAGAGGGGGGGGGGGGGTAAACGACGCAGCAAAGCAGCTCATTTGTAACTTCAAAC
>CAKALG010043265.1:0-13129 GCA_916700815.1 Helicolenus hilgendorfi
AGCTGCAAACGCAGCACAAACACACACGGTTTGTCGGACACTCGCTAAAGTTACGCTGACCACCTCGCAGCTAAACTAAATGATGCGGTGGAGACTTTTACCGGGGAAATTGGTTGCATGTGTCCTCGACAATACACGCAGCATCGTGGCTGCTGCCTGACGGGTGAACCGGGGACTCAGTTGTCTGTTTTGCTCATACACACTGCAGCTGGCGATAAATGATGGATTTAACCTGTTTGTGCTTATCGTTGCAGCTGGGTGACTTGTTAGGCACTAAAAATAGCACCGCTGCAAGCAACTCACTAATCTTGTCAGGCAAAGGTTAATAATCGGTTATCGGTTCGAAAAAATTCAAAATTAGCATCCCTGGTGTCCTCCTGACACCCAAATCATATTTAAAACGGCTCCACAAATGTGATGGGTGTCCCCGCCGGCACCTTTACAGGTCGTAGTTTGGTGGTGCCATGCTAATAGGTGCTGAGGTCACCAATCTCTGAACAGCTACAACAAAACTACAGAATCAACCCTGGCCTGTCCACACCAATTCAGTCTTATAAATAGGTCTAATTAGGCCATATTGAAAACACAATTCTCATGTGCCTCCAAATTAAAGCTTAATTTCTCATAACCTTTTTGTCCTTCCTTCAGAGCTGACATTGTGTTTTGCTTTGGTCTGATTTGTTTTCAGTAATTATACAAATGCGGTAATTAATTTGTTGATTAGGATGAATTGATTAAAATGTTAAATGGTAAACACTTCCACAGATGAGGATGTTTGAATACTTGTTAAATTGGTAGTAATGATGTCTCCCCTCTCCCCTCCCCCCCTGCTGTGGAAATGAAGTGAAATTGACTCTTTGATTCATTCACGGCTTTGACATTTTCTTTAATCTCGGTTCTGGACCTGGTCATTGTGCGACATTTGCGCCTGCTGCTTCTGATATGAAGTGATCACAGCTTATTGTTTTCACACCGCTCTATCGCCACCCTGGGCGTTTTGGAGAAGGACAAACATAAACGCAAGGACAAAGCACCTCTCTGTTTTCTCTGATTCAGTGAAATGTAAAACGAGAGGGATAGATCTGGAGAGGAGTGAGAGGTTGATGGCCTGTGGAAGCAGAGAGGGGAGAAGGTGAGCAGGCATTTTTCTTTTGTAGGATCATAAAGCGAGAGGGGAGTCGGAAAAGCTTGGCGGCTTTTTGAAAACGAGGGCAGAGAAGTAAAGAAGAATGAGATGTAAAATCAGTCGAAGCGTATTTTTTGGACAGAGGATGATGGCCTTAAGGGAATAATTATGAGACAGAGAGATGAACATTTTAAGAGGGAGATAGAAAGGTGATGAAGATGAGAGAGAACAACTAATTTAGCCGGCCGCAGCAGAAAGCGAAAGAGATGGAGATGGAGATGAAAGAATGATTAATTTGAAGTTCAGATAGTGCTAACTAGGCTTTGAAAAAGAAGGACAGGAAGAGAAAGATGGGATTAATTTGAAGCCCAGGTAGCGCCGCTTTGTCTAATTGAAGCTCTTGACGACCTGCAAGCTTTATTTGATGTCCTCGTCCACTGTTCATCACGAAAGGTCGTGTGCACACTCTCATGTCGGTTAAGTGGCTCTGACATGTGATCTCTTCTGTCTTTTTTTTTTTCCATCTATAGTCCTTTTAAATTCATTTTACAGATTGTGGTCTGACCGGGAAATATAAATGGACACTAAAGTAGGGATCCTCATGAAATACATAATGAATCAGGACAGAAGTTAATCCCTTTTCTTTCTGTCTTTGTCTTTTAATCTCTCTCTGTGCTCAGTTCATTCCACTATTCAAGTAGAAAACTAAAAGACGTTTTCCATTTCGCAGCTACGCCTGTACAACCACACATCAGTGAGACTTCCAGTAATGTCCCCCGAAGAGACAAATCCAAGTTTTTGGGGATTGAGCACTGATTTACAGACCTCATTATTCGTGGGATAGACAGTCTTGGGGTGTTTACATGTGATGGATTGGACAGCGGGGGCTGTTGGGTTTTGGCGGACAGTCAGATTCAGAGACTTGGAATAAAAGCGGTTTTCAATCAGGAACAACAGAGTTCAGTCAATGAAGAGCTGAAGCAGCAGACAGCAGGTCGATACACAACATGACTTCAAATGCACGTATTCAACAGATAGTGATAGTGCCAAAACAACCTTTAAACCCATGACCCTCTGAACACTTAAAGTCCCCCTCCAGCTAATGTTACATCCTGTCTTTTGGTTAACGTTCTTTCTCAAATAGAGAATGAGGGTGTGGTTAATAGTCAGATCAGATCGTATCGTTTTCAACCCAGTTTAGATGGAACCAGTTTAGATGATACCAGTTTAGACCACAAATGAGACCAGAATTAGCGCAACACGCCGACTCTTTCTCACTCGCTCTCTTCTTTACCGTCTCTGACCTGGCGAGGCCGGCAAACCTCAAAAACCGCATCGGCTGCATTCCGTTAATTTATTTCCAGCACTAAACTAAGGTGGAGGAAACTAAAAAAATCCAATGAAAACCCTCAGGTAGCCAATGCAACAAGTTGGGCTAGTTAACTACACCTAACTAGCTAGAAAGACAAACTAACACAAACGAGCATGAGTGCGTCAGCGCAAGCTTGGAGGATGACTTTTGGCTTGCAGCTTCTACTATAGTCGTACGTCATATTCCCATTTTAGCAATAACTTTCATTTTGTTACGATGAGCACAAACTTGTTATTTGTCAAAGCAAATCTGGAAAACTGTGGCTAATCAACTTAGTCAGGAAATGACTCAAATAACTATAAAATGTCATAGAAATGCCAAAATACACTGGAGGGGGGGCTTTAAAAAGTCCTCTCAAACATTCTTTATACGGTACTGTAGAACCACTTACATCCAAGATGATAAAGATCTATAGGTTTAAACTACTGCAGCAATGATTCATTCTACATTTGTCCAGTAGCACTAAAACAGGATGCAAATGAAAAGATCTGAATGAAACAAGAGATGGACAGGTGTGACTCATCTGGATGCCGTATAGCGACAGGGACGTTGCTTCGTCAAGATGAATGATTACATAACAGATGATTTCTGTCCTTAATCATATCAGAACAACTTGTGTCTTAGCGGTAGAACAAATTGCTGACTAATACGCTGACTAATGCCTGTGACTTAATTCCTCAAATGCCCCCACCCAGATGAGTAACGCAACTGCGAGCTTCCGTGATTGGTCGGGAGGTGTATAGGGTGATGTTGCCGGTGCAGGTGATGATGAATTCAGGGAAGCAGCCGTGAGGACGGTGGATCCACATTATAAGAAGTAAAAAAATAAAGCTAGTTGCGGATGAGTCTGGATCGAGGCAATGTTACCTTCTGTTTGCCCGGGAGGGCTGCTCGGGCCATTTGGGGCAAACACACCGCACACCTGTTGCCTTACTGCGAATCTGGTGCACTGACTCGAAAGCACATCGAGATTGAAAAGTGCAAAACTGAAAGAGACAGAGAGAGTACAGAACAAGCCTGAGAGAAATGTTTACTGTCTTAAGGAAAAGAGAGAAGACAGAGGAAGAGGAGGACTGAAACTTCAACTAAAACTGTATTGAAAACCTGGCAGTGAGGAAGGGTCACACCGTGTGTGAGCTTCTTAGTGACGTCCAGCTCTAACGGCAGTTAAGCGCACTGACATTGAGATTGAAATTTCAAAAAAATTGAAAAGTTAAGGATATTCAGAGACGAGGGTGAAGGGCAGGGAAAAAGAGAGGGATGGAAGGAGAGAGAAGGCTTTTGATGCTCCGCCAATATTGTTCAACTGTGATGCCAATGGATGGCATTGAAATTGAAATTGAAAGAGAGCGAGAGCGATCACAGAATCCCGAGGGAGGAAAATCCCCAGAGGGTGAGAGCGGAGACCTTTTCTGTATTCCTGTCATGGCGGAGGGAGGTAGAACAAGAGTGACGCAGAAGGAGAGAAAGAGATTGAATCGCTTAAAAAAGAGAGAGGGGGGGAGAGAAGTAGATGTCATGTGATGGAAATTATTCCAAGCACTTTTCTACAGTATATTCCCCCGTCACTAGAACTCATATTCATATTCATAGTCACCGAAGCAGGCGTGTAATTCACATTCTTGCGAATACCTTTACTCTTCTCTATATATTCATCTTAATGTTTTAAATCCTCCGCTTTCCTCCGTCCTATCTGTCCGTCTTTGACTTTGGCTCAGTGCGGCAGCACCGATTTGCATTATTTCTTTGGTTACATGAAAGGCGGAGAAGAAAATGTGATGCAGAAGAAGAGAGCAGAAAAAAAACACAGGTACATGGAGGTCAGAGAGGGAAAAGGAACGGGGGGGGGTACAGGTCTCTTCTGTCTTTTTCTTATCAAACAACACCGCCAAAGCAGTAAAACACTGTTTTATTGCCCGCCTCTGTCTTCTTGCTGAGAGAAAACCTGCAAGGAGGTGATTCAGGCGTCTGAATGGAGCCTCCGTCTGTCGGGAAGGCATCAGACCCAAAAGAACATTAGGAAGTGAAGTTTGAGTAAAGATAGTGTTATAGAAACTGTATATGAGTTGAGATAGGGTGGTGATGTGGAGCAACAAAACAAAATTACATGTACTGATATACAAAAAGAAGAGAGGAGATTTTCGGTGTGTGTTATCACTCCTATCCCGTAGCCTCTTAAAGAAACTTTTTGGGAAAAACCCTCATTTGCTTTCTTGCTGAGATTCGGATGCTAAAATCAATACCGCTCTCATGTCTCTATGGTAATTTTCAGCAGATTAGTTTAGCGGGTTAGTTTAGTTTAGCATATAAACATGAGAGCCAGGCTACCGGTTTCCCACTGTTTACAGTCTATTAGTTAAGCCAAGCGGCGGCTGGCTGTAGTCTTTTATATTTAAAGGACAGATATGGGAGTGATATCAATCTTCTCATCTAACTCTTAGCAAGACCGTGAAAGTTTCACTTCATTTCAACCTTTATTTAAATCTCGAGGAGTCATTGAAGGCATGCCCTCACTTTCAATGATGTCGAGAGTGCAATAAAACAGAATAAATACACATAAGAACATAATTAACAAAATTACAAGAAGCATTCAGCCAGACAACAGTAGAACAATGTTAAAAACAGTTACATTCAAGAGAGGAGTAGTTTGTAATCATCGATTTAAATTCACCTATAGGTACAATTTGTGTTTAATTTTAGTGTGTTTTGTAAAGTGTTCCAAGTTTTTGCAGCACTAACACTAACAGCAGTTTCCCCAAATTTAATGTGGAACGCGGGACTTCGAGCTTCACTTCAACGAGTCAAATTATGACTATAGGACCAATTTAATAAGGACATGATGTATGACGGCAAGTCGCCATTAAGGGCTTTATAAATAATTAAAAAAACAATGCCTATCACGTCTTTAAACTATTGCTTTAACAACGCTTGAACGCTGTGTTCAACTCAGAATCCATTACTCAGATTTTGTCGGTTGTTGATTGTGTGGCAATGCCGCCTCAAGCAAAACTATTTTGATATGATTACTCGCAGTTTACATTTACACTAAGTTTGACGGCGACCTTGCCAGCCAATCGGACTCAAGGCAGGGCTCAACGATAAGGATTGCATGATTGCCCGGGGCAAGTAAAATGCCGGATTAGTGAATCTAGAAACTAAAATTAAACACATCGTTTTTTTTCCGGAGCTGATGATGGAAGTAGCTAAGCATCTCGCTTTCTTCTTTTCTCTATTAAGAGTTGCACATGCTCGGTACTGATCGGGCAATCACAAAAAAATGGCGGCGGGTAAAGACAAAGTTTATTAGCTGAAGCACAAACGAGCATTTCAATTACCCTGGAGTTCAGTTGGGTGGCGTTGCAGGATGTGGGGCGAAACTCCAGAATTATTCACTTAAATAAAGATTAAACATGACAGTTAACTTTGGTCCTTGTTGTTATTTGATAACCATTAATAAGTACAATTATATTAATTGGGGTAAATAAAGATTTACTTCGGCAAGCAGATTAGAAAACATTGACGTTGAACCCTGCAAGGATTTTCCATGGGCATTGCATAATATTCATTGTGATAAATACAACTATCATCCAGCATGGTGGGAATGCGTCTTGACTACAGCTTCACAGAACATAACATCAAGAAAAAAAAAACATTAAAGACAACACAAACATGCAAAAATAACAAGCAAATGTTATTGATATGTAAATGATGGCGTGTTCTCCCAACAATAGCATCTTTTGAATTGCGCTGGGAAAAGTGAATATATGAATATGAACTTCCACAGTTGGTGTTATTGCGCTCTCTTTTTGCCTCTTTCACTTTCTCGTCCTCTTTTTCTATCCCACTACTTCCCCATCCATCACTTCCTTTTCAACTCTACGTTTAATCTTTCCTCTCATACCTTCCTTTCGCTGTTTTTCCCCTGTTCTCTTTTAGCCAAACCGCGGTGTCCTCCCCCACATCATTAACGCTGACACGACACGGTTTTAATTATCTGATATTTAAGAGCCGGCCATAATTGAGTTAGAATTGATAAATTATGTACGAGTGTGTTTGTGTGTGTGTGTGTGTCAGTGCCATGCAGTAGCTCTTAGTCTGCCCGTACTGTTGGTATTTACCATGTATTGTGTATTGCATTGCATTGCATTGTATGCGTGCTGAAGAGAGTGTCATCGTCTGTGTCCGTGTCTACATGGATATCAGTGTCGTAATGTGTGTGTGTGTGATCTAGTGCTCCCCCTTGTTAGCTTTGATAGCTGTTATGGATCTGCTTCATAATCTTTTACTGGAGCCGTTTCCGTCTCCGGGCTCGGCTGTGAAGTGATTGGGAGGAACCAATTGCGATTCACTTCACCCGGAGAGTAACAAGAAAAAGGGAAGGCAGACAGAATGAGAGAAAGACGGGAGGGAGGGACACTTGTGGCGCAGGGCGGGAAAGAGAAGAAAAAGAGACACATAAAGGATATATTAGGGGTGGTGACAGATCAGAGATGGGGGGAGGAAAGAGAGGCGGATAAGATAGACACAGTGGGGACGGAGGGATGGAGAGAACTGAAGAGAACGTAGGAGGGACTGGGGAGGGAAATGAGAGTGATGGATGGAGTGAGAGATAGGAGAGAAAAAGCAGATGGTGGTCAAGGGATTGAAAGAAGGACTGAGAGAGTGAGTGTAATGGATAGATGAGAGGAGAGAGAGAGAGAGAGAGGAGAATCAGCCGAGCTGTAAATTGATTTGAAGGGCCCGCAGAATCACCCCAGAGACAGTGATGGAGACGAATAGAACAGGGCATTTCTCCTCATAACTATATCTCATTACATCAAATTATGATTTAAGCTACCACTCCACTCACTTAGCATTTCAGAATTACTCTTCTGAAAAGTGTACACCCAAAGAATCACAATTATGTAAAAACCTCATGAGTCAAGTCCCTCCCCGAGCAAAACAATGAATCAATAAGTAATCAAAATACAATCTAAATAAATGAATACGTGATAAGAGAGGATGCTGCCACTTGTTTCCACAAACATTCAAATTGTATCAGGAAGAGAAGAAATGATTTAGAAAGCATGAAGCAAACACAAGTTTGATTAGTGCTGAAATGAGTCAATGAATCAGGTAATTAACAGAAAATTTACCGACGATAATTCATTAATTGTTTAAGTCTTCTTCCGAGAAACAATGCCGTGTGTTTCTCCAAGCTTCAGAAATATGAGGATTTGCTTTTAGGGATGCACCGATCCGACTTTTTCAGTCCCGATACCGATACCTTTTGGTATCGGCCGATACCGAGTACCGATCCGATACCAGAGTTTAATTAATAAGCTGTATGCCTCACTGTGTGGAAGCCACTGGGATCATTCCTTTATGTGTGAAGCAACATCAGGCTTCACTTAAACATCGCTTTCCTAACTTTGCAAAACAAAATGTAACAAATAAATACATAAATATAAATTTACTTTTAAATCAAAAAATTACTAGTTATATATTATTCAAAAACAAAATTGCATCTTGGTAAAAAAATCTTGAAAAAGGTATCTTTTTAATGCAGCAACAAATTGGTCAAAACTTGTAAAGGAATTAAAATTCCAATATATAATGTATATAGTATATAAACATAGAATTTAATTGAATAGATTGACCCTTTTGTCACTCACACCAGATTCAGCTATAGTCAGTATCGGCCCGATATCGGTGCATCCCTATTGCTGTGTTTCCCTTATTTTTTATCTTTGTAAATTAGGGCTATCCCGATTACCATATTTTGGGCTTTGAAGCTTCGGTGTCTCCATCTCCCCCATTTCAGTGCCCGGAACAGCTCTACACACAAGAAACAGCGATATCCGTCTTAGAATAACTAATAATAATGATTGTTGAATATGAATAATGAATAATGTTGTGGGATTATTCCTTATTTAAACAAAAGAAAATGAAGTATTCGAATACTGATTAAAATGGCAACGGTTGAAGCTTCGACGCATTTAGATCTGCTCTAGTGTAAATTGAATTTGTTTGAACAATTCGTTGGAAAAACCAAACAATTTGAAGACACCACCACCTGGGGATTTATGAACTTGGAAAAAAATAACTTCCAGATAGATCAATATTGAAAATAGTTGCTCGTTACAGCCCCGGTTTTTAATTAAGATGTAGTAGCACTTTGCTGTTGCTGCGCCAGAAAGCAGAAAGACTTCTCGGTTATGTTCAAGTCTTGACTCAACCTTGTAAATCTCAACCTTAAGTGTGACGTGGGTGGTGAGATTGAACAAGGGCGATTAGAAAAAGACTCTGTGAGACGAGGCTGACGGCACCAACAGCCATGTTAAGATGAGACGTGTGTGTGAGTAAAATAGGGAGAATGAGACAGCAGCTATGCTCGCGAGGGAGAGAAGGAATAAAACCTGTATGTGACCATAAAATGTTTGTTTTTAAGTGTATGAGCAAGTATAAAGGCTAGTCAGTGTGTGTGTCATTTTGAATCCATTACCAGAGAGGTGCAGTCCATCACATTAGAGTTAAGACCAACCTTATTAAGATAAGACAGAATGAGACAGACCTGAAGCCTATGGGAGCCACTGATAAGACCAAACGGTGTCAGTCATCGTGAGCGCATACATGCGTGTGTTTGAGCGTCAGTGAGGCATGTTTTCGCATGTAATATAACACTCCATCACTCCCTACACCACCTTCTTGCGTAGTATAAAGGAAATGAGTGGTTAGTGACTAAGTGAGCTCAAGTTTTTCCTTGTGAGGATTCTCATTGGTCCACGGGGGTGAGCTCACGCACGTCCTTATAAAGCCACTCACCTGGTGAGGACGACTAAGCTTTTAAAGCTTTTCTTTTCTGCGGGAAGGCTTTCTCGAAGCGATTATGCACCGACTTACACTCTGTAGGGAAATATATGTTTTTGTTGGAGCCAAATTATACGTCATTTATACCTGGGTTCTCCAGGAAGGAAGAGGTAGGGGGGGAAATATACTGACTTAAGAGATGCAGGATGGTGACGCACGCAAATGTGGAGAAAAAAAAAAAAATCTTTTCATAGAATGTAAATGATCTATAAACAAGTCATACAGCTTAAAGGGCCATAGCAGTAAAGGCTATTAAGTTGTCAAAAGTTGGTGCAGCAGACAGGGATGCTCAGACACCAGATAATTAATAACAGGCTGCTAAATAGCATTGTCAAGTTAGCGATATACAACACGAATACATCGGAAAGGACAATATGAATTTGGCTGTTTTATCCATTAGAAAAGGTGTCTGATTCCAAAAGCCGAGATGTCAGGCCGTCCCTGAACGCACCATCTTTGTAATCATTCCCCCGCTCAACAACTGCATTACTGTGACAATGTAACTCGGGCAACAACAAAAATATAAGGCAATGAGCTGCTCGGCGTGATGGATTACCTATTTCAAGCAAGATTTAAGTCTCTGCGAGTTGATTTCCGTAGCGCGCTGAAATGAACCAAAGCAACGGCTGCTTAGAAGACAGAAATTCGACGTGCAAAGTTTGGGGGAAAAATGGTCAGCGTTAATGTCTAATGTACACATGTTATATTTAAGCTAACGACATATTCCTTTAATTCTTAACGTTATGTATGTGTAATACCATTTCCTGTGTGGTTTTTGTATTCATTTCATTCCTTTATCATTCTATTTATGGAGAAATGACCTATGTATGCATCCATCTGTCCATCTATCCAGATGGGCCATTTTTTATTCGGCTGGAGGGTAAAATTCATAGAAACAACTCGGCTTTATAGGGAACCTGGCGAGACTGTTTTGTATGCGCACACACACACACACACACACACTACATACACAAAAATAGGCATCCCACTCTTTTGCACACACATGCACACAAGTGGCCTGTAAATGTTACTGTCGCTACCAGCTCCTCGGCTCATAAAGACCTGGAGAGGAGATCCAAGTAATCAGTGAACATGCTGTAAACTGGGGTGGATGATCCTCCATGTGTGTGTGTGCGTGAGAGGTAGCAGACACGGTGATAACTCAAACAGCGCTGGGATGAGAGGAGAGAGACTGCAGTGGCATACAGCTGGCATTTTATGGCACCGCAACACTTCTCCTGGCTGCCTGTCTGTCTGTCTGTTTTTTTTTTTCTCACCGTCTCACTCTTTCACTCTTCTCTTCGTCAGAACTTTCATCTATTTCGTTTTCTCTTCTCGGTAACACTTCCGCAAATGTCATGGTAATTAAGTGATAATTAGCAAGTAACCTATTTGAAATTTCTTTGGAATTACTGCCAAATATTTACCTCAAAATGTATTAAAAATGACTTTATTTTATTACACGGCTATGTTGAATACTCGATTCTGATTGGTTAATCACAGCGTTCTGCAGAAGACCGTTGCTATGTATAACGGACCGTTGCTATGTATAACGGACCGTTGCTATGTATAGCAGACCGTTGCTATGTATAACGGACCGTTGCTATGTATAATGGACCATTGCTATGTATAACGGACCGTTGCTTTGTATAATTGACCATTGCTATGTATAACGGACCGTTGCTATGTATAATGGACCATTGCTATGTATAACGGACCGTTGCTTTGTATAATGGACCATTGCTATGTATAACGGACCGTTGCTATGTATAATGGACCATTGCTATGTATAACGGACCGTTGCTTTGTATAATGGACCATTGCTATGTATAACGGACCGTTGCTATGTATAATGGACCATTGCTATGTATAACGGACCGTTGCTTTGTATAATGGACCATTGCTATGTATAACGGACCGTTGCTATGTATAATGGACCATTGCTATGTATAACGGACCGTTGCTTTGTATAATGGACCATTGCTATGTATAACGGACCGTTGCTATGTATAATGGACCATTGCTATGTATAACGGACCGTTGCTTTGTATAATGGACCATTGCTATGTATAACGGACCGTTGCTATGTATAATGGACCATTGCTATGTATAACGGACCGTTGCTTTGTATAATGGACCATTGCTATGTATAACGGACCGTTGCTATGTATAATGGACCATTGCTATGTATAACGGACCGTTGCTTTGTATAATGGACCATTGCTATGTATAACGGACCGTTGCTATGTATAATGGACCATTGCTATGTATAACGGACCGTTGCTTTGTATAATGGACCATTGCTATGTATAACGGACCGTTGCTATGTATAATGGACCATTGCTATGTATAACGGACCGTTGCTTTGTATAATGGACCATTGCTATGTATAACGGACCGTTGCTATGTATAATGGACCATTGCTATGTATAACGGACCGTTGCTTTGTATAATGGACCATTGCTATGTATAACAGACCGTTGCTATGTATAGCAGACCGTTGCTATATATAGCAGACTGTGCTATGTATAGCAGACCGTTGCTTTGGGTGCAGTTCCGATGTCTGACTCTGGAGGACCGTTTTTTTGTCAAATTATTGATTTATTAAGTAAGTAGCCCTGTCGGGGATTCTTTCAAAACAATGACCGACTCGTTGTACATTATCCCTTACATAAACATTATTGCTGAAATAGCATATAATCGTTAAAATAGGGCCCTTATAGGCTTAGGAAGCGGCTGCTCTTCATCGGATGTGGAAAACCAAAAATAATAGAAGATACTTCTGATAGGGCACATATCTCACCATCATCTGTGTGACTTGTTGCCTACACAAATGTAACCCGGTAGCTAATATTATGATTCAGGGATTTTTTTTTTTAAAGACATTTAAAATAAGTTATTTGCTAATTATTATCTGTTTATCAACAGGGAACATGGAAATAAAGCATATCAACAAAATGTGTATTCTTTTCCTGAAAATGTATTAAATAAATTACCAGCTATTAGAAAATAGAGGAATATAATTACTAAATAATGTTTATAATAAAGTCATTTTCAATACATTTTGATGTATATATAATATAATTTTGCAGTAATTCCAAAGAAATTTCAAATAGGTTACATGCTAATTATCACCTAATTACCATGACATTTGTGGACCTGTAGAATGAAGTGTTACCCTCTCCTCTTTTTCTCTTTCTTCCGCCCACCCTCTCACTCCCTCTCTCTCTGTTTGACGTCTTTCAGGCCGTCTGACTCTTTCTATTTTGCACAATTTCATGTCCCGCAGCTCCTTCGCCATCTTTTCTATTTGCTTCTCCTTTCATTCACTTTTCCCTCCCTCTGTTTTTCCTATTCCTCCCTGTCATTATTTGCCGCTCCCCGCCTCCTCCTCCTCCTCTTCTCTAATCCCCTCTCTCACTTTTACTGCGAGGCGTCGGGGCTCTCCAGTGCACAGTGTGAATACTTAATGAATGTTACGTCTTTTACAAGCCTCCGCCCTCACTCATCTCTGTCCTATCTACCTCTCTCCCCGTCCCTCCCTTCCATCCTTCCTTCCTTCCTTCCTACCGCCACTCTTCTACCTGTCTCAGCTCCTCTCCTTTTCTTTATTTACTAGCCAGGAGCCATCCAGCTGGTTACAAGGAATAGGAGCAGCCCAGGGGACACCAGAGAGAGAAAGGGGGTGGAATGACTTCCCCCCTTTTTTATGAGAAATCAGGAACCACTATGTAGGGGAAAGTGTGTGAAGGTGTGTGTGCTTCTGCCACAGCACACATTCG
>CAKALG010043266.1:5962-20903 GCA_916700815.1 Helicolenus hilgendorfi
TATTTTATGAGCATTGTTGAAGGAACCTGAGACCAAAGATTTTCATTGCCAATGACTGCTTTGCTGGAATTGACTAATGACAAATAAAGAACCTTGAACCTTGAGAGTTCAGCATGAACGCATACATTATTCATTGTGTCATCTGTAAATACTATACCATGCTTCCTAGTGGGCAGTAGGGGGCAGACAGGCTAATTATGAGTGAATGAATACAACAATAAATCAATGCACTTCTAATCAAATTAGTATTTAAAGCATGCAAGTGAGTAACATTTTGGATCCATAAGATAAATAATGAGCAACATACAGAATTGGTTCAGACACGGGTTTATCTTTTCAGGGATATTTAGTATGGTTATAGAAGTTAAAGCGATAACGCGTTAATGCAAATTTGTTTTAAAGCCACTAATTTCTTTAACTCGTTAATGTAACTTGCGATTTTTAGGTTGTAGAGGGCTCAGTTTTAAAGCGAGAGTGAAGATACTGGTATCATATAATGCTCCAAACTTACACAAAATTTTGGCAAGGAAAAACTGGCATGGCCATTTTCAAAGGGGTCTCTGACCTCTAAATATGTGAATGAACATCGGTTCTATGGGTACCCACGAGTCTCCCCTTTACAGACATGCCCACTTTGGGCCACTTTGTTGGGCTTGAGTAACCTCAGAATTGAATGTGAATTTTGAGGCTCTGGTCAGATTATAAGACATGATATCATATCTGTTTTAGTTTTTCCACACTAGTAGTCAAAGATTTAAGAATCTAGGTTAACATAAGATGTGTTTTACATATGAGTACTTGGGATTTACATATCAAGGATTTGATCCCTCTCGGAAAACTCCTGCTTCTTGAAATTTGTCATGAAAAAATCTTTAAAAATCTTCATAAATAATATATGTAAAAAAAAAAGAAGGTATTTTGTGGCAAAGGTTGTAGGGTAACTCAATGTTGACACTAATCAGTAATATGTTGTACTTTTCTCTCAGAAAATCATTTTTTGAAATAAAGTTTATGTTTTCAAACTAAAAGCAAGTCATATGTTGTACATTTTCTGCTGCAAATCTTGACAATTTTGTTATACAGCAAGATTATTGTACACAGGAGAAGTCATAAAATGATCTCTATATGTTGCATAAATGTATGATATTCAGATCATCTTTTTCTTCGTCTTTTGGCTGCTCCCTTATCTAAGGTCTGATTTTATAATCCGCATATTTGATTTGGCAGAGGTATTACGCTGGATGCCCTTCCTGATGCAACCCCCTCATTCACAGAGCTCCCCTCACATCACCAAAACATGTATTCCCTATGTTTTGGTGATGTGAGGAAATCACGCAATCACGGGGAGAACATGCAAGAATGCAGAACTCCACACAGAAAGGCTCTACCCAGACCGGGGATCGAAACACCGGGACCTTCTTGCTGGGAGGCAACAGTGCTAACCACTGCAACACCGTGTCTTTAAAAAGATTCATGTTTTGTAGCAAAGGTTGTAGGGTACCTCATTACATTAACAATAATCAATAATATGTTGTATTTTTGTCTAAGCAAATCATTTTCAAAAATAACAATAATGTGTTTTCAAGTAATATACTGTACCTTGTTTGCTGCAAATGTTGACAATTTTGTTATACACATGAGAAATCACAATATTCTCTGTATATGTTGCATAAATGTATGATATTCAGATAATGGCACATTTAAAACTCACATTAAAGCCAACCTACAGCACAATCTGATAGATTATCATGGCAGCTAGGTTTACATGACCTACCATTATAATGTAATGACCAACATTTGTTCCCCTACAAGACACATCTCCAGTCCGCAGATATGAAACTAGAACATTTATTCCAACACTACATGAAACCCCACCACAGCTTTTTACAATAGGCTCTGCTCTTTATAATGAAGCAATATATTCCACAGCAGACCTGCCTGTTAAAGTCAGTTCACATCCACGGGCCAATTATATTATGTACGTGCACACAGCTGGGCTCAAACTCGCTTCTAATTCTTTTAACAGTGTGTTTTTTTTCCCACAGCCTGTTGCTCTGCGTTCTGGGAACATATTTCTTCCAGATTAAAGAACAAGGTCATACCAAATCTCCAATCTGCAACATTAAAGAGATATTCACATCATGAATCAAGTAATGGCAACCATGCAGTCGAGGAAATGGCCATTAGATTACTGCACGGAAAGGACGGTGGATTAACTTGCACTTGAGGCAGCTGTTGAGCGTAATATTTCAAACGTTTCTTAATATTTTGAAACTCTTTTTAAAAGCAGCAGCCATATGTACAGTATAATATTTTCAGGCGTCATTAAGTTGCATGGATGTGCGTGTGTGTGTTTTCAAAGGACTGCGAGGATGTACGAGACTGGTGTTGACGTTATTAGTTTAGTGAGTGGAGGGGAAAAGCAGATTTGCAGCAGATTAAAATCTACACATACATCTATTTTATCACTGTTATATCAAATTACTAATTAGATGCCACATTATTTAATCATTAACATCCATCCTCTTTAATATTACCACAAACAAATATCCAATAATATCACCAAATCAGCTCTACTGTTCAAATGATTGGTGTGGATTACCAATACTGGCATTGAGTTGAATGTGATCCCAGCATGATCCTGATCCTGATCTTATTTAGAACCAGATTAAGAGGCACGAGGCTCAGCTCATAGCAGAGCCGGATGAACAGTCTTTTGCGTGCCATTTGGTGCATCCGGAGGATTATTTACACTCTGAATGAAATATCACCTCATCCAGTGAACACCAAAGAGCAGATCCAATGCTAAATTACAATGCAAAGTTCAATTAACTGGCCATTAAAGCTGGGGTCGGTAATCCTAAAACACTAGCAAGAGTACGCTATATTTTAAAATGTATCCAAGCGGAAAACGCAGCCCAGTGTTACCAATGAAAGTAGCTATCAGCACTAGCTCAAAAAGTCCCTAAATCTAGGGAGAAAGACACCAAGTGAGCAACACTGACAGTCCGTCCTTTCAGGCTTTCCTCCAAAGCCACTCCCCCAAAATTATCATTATGAACATAAACTACAAACATGGCTAATGGGCCTCAAGCAATAACCACTCATACAAACAGATTTGTTCTGATGTAGATTGTACGAGTGATTTTGGAGAATTTGTCACATTCACCTATTTTCTCGTATTTTGAATTTTCTCTTAGGTACGAACACAATTTACTAGTAGTCCAGACCTGTCATAGGAGTTATGTACAATTACTCTGCTGTAATCCAAACCTATAGTTTTTCACTAATGGGCTGCATATTTCATTACAAATAATGAAATAAATGAAAAAATAAAAAAATTCTATACAAATGACACCTCAGAATTATGTTGATATTGTCCTGTTTGACTCTGCAATTCGAAATATAATCTATAATATATAACAATTCTAAATGTGCTCATATAGCCTAATGATATCATCATAAATTTGAATTGGCCATTGATGCTATTGTACGATATCAATATGAACATCTCAAACTGCAAAACGACTTGAATTATGCACAAATTAAAGATTCATTTGTCTCTGTATATAATAAGGTCAACAGGAAGTGTAACCAGGCGCGTCATCGCTGACTTACTTCTTTTGGATGCTGCACATCAGGCCCTTGGAAGAGATCGTGTCTTTAGACAGCGTGCTGATATATATATTGGCAGAGACAGATGAATGGGGCAGGACGTGTAGCCTTATATGGTATCATTGGGGCATTCATTATGCTAATTTAAAATTCTCATGAACGCATGCTCAGTTACGCACATGTGGTATTCATCATGTTTACGCAGGTCATTTACACTGTTATCTGAAGTTAGGAGCGTTTCCTGAATCTGATGTGGCACACTCGTACGAACCCGGCGGTACAAAAAAAGAGAAAGTTAAGACAAGAATACGAAAATGTTCCTGCATGAGGCCCATTGTTAGTACTCACAGCTGTCAAGATAGCAGCTTGTGGACGACTCTTGTGACACGCAATGATTGCACTAACAAAGTGCATGCAGGCAGGCAGGTAAACAGGCAGGTAGCCCATCCAATCATTTCATTTGGGCTGAATGAAATGATTGGATGGGCTTATTACAGTCCTGCAACCGCCACAGATACCAGATGTTTTTTCTTTTTTTTTTGTCAGAGCATTTGATTTACTGAATGCGGTCAGGATGTAATGAGAATTCCAAGTAATATAACAACAATGATTTTGAAGAAGATAACCAACCCTAGATTGGACAGTTATGGTCAACGCAGTGGCAGTGGCGACTTAATGTGTGTCACTACATGTGTGTGTGGTCCATGTGTTTGTGTCTATGGCTGCATATTTAAATGTAACAGTTTAAATTACCCCCAAGAAATAGGATGACATTTCAATCCTGAGACAGCGGTGATATTTCCTCTTATCTGACACATTTAACCAACATGCATGGGTGTGCATTTGTGTGCATTTGTGTGGCGGTTATTTGCCCACGGAGACAAACAGCTGCTGTGTACCTGGCCCAAACCCCGGGCTAAAGATGGCAGCAGCACATGGCCTCATAGAGCATTCTCACCTGCTACTGCACAGCACATAACTTACTTCAGCAGAAAGCAGCCGGTGTGCACCCAGACACCCCCGACATACATGTGCTTGCCTGGGCACATTTTCAGAGCCTGGCACGGCTCACCTCACACATGTCAGCACTTTCTTCCCCTGTCTTCACTCTTTTCCTGGGTGCTGGTAATCATTGTTCTAATTAGCTCTCAGTGTGCCACTGAAATATCGCGGCGCACAGTCGAGCCCGCCGAAACCGGCGGCTTGATTGACGTCAGAAGTCACGGAGAGGACGAGGATGGAGAGGACAGAGGAGCAGATTTGTGACCACATAAACGGGGATCTATGACAGTCTGAGCTCTTAATGGTGTGGATTTTGTTAGATTACTTACAAATCCTCGATACTGGCCACTCTCTGGAGGTTTGCTCTCAAAGGAGCCAAATTTAATGTCAGATTCTCTTGAAAGGTATTGGACTCTATGCATTGAGTGAAGCAGGAGATGGAGCTAATTTGATCCAAACAGGTCTGCTTAGTGTTTGGTCGTCACATACAAGATACAAGCTTTTTCAAGATTCAAAGTTTTACTCATCACATACATAATGTGCCTCATGCAGGAAGCGATATACAAACAAAGTTTCTCTTATTTTTGTTCCTATCCAGGATTTGTTCTTATTTTGTTAGTACCCATTGATTTCTGGGATTCACCAATGATTTCTTATGTTTGCTCTTCTCTTGGGTATTAGAACATTTTACGAGTGGTCGAAAGCACTCTTACTAAGTTAAGAAAAAACATCTTGTTTACAATCTAGAAATTATTTGTCCAACGTAAGGAACATTTTAAATTTAAGGAACATTTAAAAAAAACTCATGAATATCGGATAATTAAATTGTGATTATTAATGTTTTACAGTCATTATAATGATTGGATTATTCAATTTGTGAGATGAAGAAATAATATTGGTCCATCGATCCCAATTAGATTAGAAAAACCCTTGCAAGATATTCCGTGGCTTACATACTGCTCTTTGAAGAAGAAAATTAAGAGAAAATATAAAAGAAATTTGTGTATAGTGGAAATCTAAAAACAATAATGAAAACACAACAAAGGAAATAATAAAAGATAAAGATACAAATAAAACAAAGAGCAAAAAGCAAACGTATGCACAATGCGGTAGCAGCATCTAAGTAAGCATTAAAACAGTGGATATGGAACATGGGATATGAAATATTGATCAAAATGGGTCATGGAGATGTGGGCCAGAATGTGAATGTGAATGTAGTAAATGATGAAATATGAGAGATAGAGCTTAAATCACTACTGATTTAGTTGTATCATTCTAACCAGAGATATCTACATACATCCACAAATGTTTTACTAGCAAGTGTGCAAACGGGAAAATGTTATCAATATACATAAAATAAAGAATTGGAAAGAAGAAGGCAGCGTGTGGACGTGTGGGCTTTTCCCTTTTCTGCTAAACTGAAACGTAACCCTAATGATAATTGATAGGGTGTGTACTGTTTTATCAGATGTCATGAGTTAAAACGTGCTATATGAAATGTGTTCACCAGATGGGAGGGAGACAAATAAGGGAAAGGTAACTTAAGTAACTCCATCACATGTAGAAACAGTGCAACAAAGGTGGGTCCCATTATGTTAAGTGCAGATCTGGCAGTCATCACTTTGATATATGAGTTTTCAAAGCAACAAGAGCTCCAAAGAGGTCAAATTCTCTGTGGCCAAACTGCAGGTGCTTCTCAGAAAAACTGCTAAATTGATTCATATGTCAACGGGAACAGTCAGTTTTCATAAGGGTCTATTTTACCCAAAAACTTAGACTATAAAGTATAAGTATATATGTTAGGGCTGTCAAAGTCAGCACGATAATAACGTGTTAACGCAAATTTGTTTTAGCGTCACTATTTACTTTAACGCAGTAACGCAACTTGCAAACTTTAGCCGGTTCAGTTTTAAAGCTAGTGTCATATTAGCTTGTCGTGAAGGTGGATAAATAACGCTTCAAACTTACGCTAAATTTTGGCAAAGAAAAACTGGCATAGCCATTTTCAAAGGGGTCCCTTGTCTGACCTCAAGATATGTGAATGAAAATAAGTCTCCCCTTTACAGACGTGCCCACTTTATGATAATCACATGCAGTTTGGGGCAAGTCATAGTCAAGTCAGCACACTGACACACTGACAGCTGTTGTTGCCTGTTGGGCTTGAGTTTGCCATGTTATGATTTGAGCATATTTTTTATGCTAAATGCAGTACCTGTGAGGGTTTCTGGACAATATGTGTCATTGTTTTGTGTTGTTAATTTATTTCCAATAATAAATACATACATACATTTGCATGAAGCAGCATATTTACCCACTCCCATGTTGATAAGAGTATTATATACATGGCAAATCTCCCTTTAAGGTTTTGAACAGATAAAAAATGCTTACATTAAGGAAAATATTGACAGGATATGCCAAACATACTTCCACTAAACCATGGCATCAAACCAAATATGGCCCACACCCGTTTGCAATGTTGATTTAGTTACATCAAAGTTAGAGAGCTTACATTTTTATCTATCTCCTGCAGGTCTTTTGGGACCATAAGAGCTTGATTTATTATTCAGTATGTAGTAAAACTCTCATGTTGTAAATGTATGGTTGATGGAATGATGCTGCTTTGAAGCATCCAACATACCTGAATGTCTCCGTGACTACAGGCACATCAAACCCACGAACAAACCCGTCAATTTTCTGCTTCCTTTTGTGATTTTTGTCTCATTAGTTGGTTTAGTCAGTTTTAAACCAGAGTGAGTTGTAAAGCAGACTAGAGGGAAAGAGTGCGTCAACCTGACAGTATTTGTTTCTGGGCTTTTGTCTCTTCAGGAAAGACACATCACTCTTCTTTTTAAAGGTTAGTCAGTGACAATAGCGTACAGGTGTGCTTGAAATGTCAATGGGTTTCTAATGAAAGGGATAGAAATTCAAATCAAAGCCATTACGCCCAACAGCTCTTGGTTGGATAAATCTCTTCACCCTGCTACAGTTCACAGGCACAATTCTGCCTTCGTGCTTATTTCACAGGCAGGCGTGAGTGATTTTATCTCCGCTTCATTTGCTAAATATGGACAGTTCCTGCACTCCAAAGCCGCACGTGTACATTCAAGCGCAAGACTTGAAAGAGAAAAAGGCATTTACAGAGAGATATTAGGTTGGAGCAAGGTGTAATTTGTCAAAATTGGCATTTCAAACGAATTTGACAGTGGAAGATAATGCAGTCTCAAGAGTTCTCTGTCCATCTTCCCCTCCTCTCTGTTAGACTCCTCATGTGAAGGCAGAGCCTTCCTTAACATCCCAGCAGGAGCCCGCTGCTTGGAGACGCTAGGCTACCAGACCGAGCAGCGTAAACATGGGCTTCAAAACGAATACTCGATGCTGTCTGGATTTTGCCATGGTGCCCCGCTTTGAGTTATATCCATTGAAATATGTTTAAAGAGCGCAACTGTGAAGGCACTTGAGTTTTTTTCTGTTTTATGAGTAAATATTTAGAGAGTTGGTGGGAACCCCGCTGATACATTCAAATTCGAAATATGCCGCAGTAATTGTGACAGCGAGGAGTGAAGTGTGTAAAAATGATGAGAAGTACGACCCTCTACTATTCACAGTATTGTACAGAAACCAATCAATTTTGCGAGCCCATGTTGACACCCTCTTGTCCTCTCTCCAGATGGAGTTGGTTTGTTTTATACCGCTGCCCTGAATGGATGGCTTTCTATCGCTCGTAATGAGCACCATTGAGATGAGGTGAAGTCACTTAAGGGGCTGTCTGGGCAACACATGCAGCCTTCCCAAGATGTACGACCGCAAGCTGCCTTCCTCCTGGCCCACCTCCCACCTCCCCCCCTCCAGACCCAGCTCTTGTGGTTAAGGGCCTTCTTCCTGCCAGAGGAGGTCGACTGTTGTTGTTGGAATTGCCATGGCCACTTAAAGGGGCTCTCTCAATCAACAGGGACTGCAACTCCTTAAATGGGGCTCGGGGATCACCGGGAAATTCAGAACAAGAAGCAGCACCTAATCTTGCATGCTCCGCGCTCTCGCAGTCCAGAAAAATGCATTCAATTTGACCTGACAAATAGGGTAGAGCTTTCCTTAAGTGTTTCATTTTGATAGGAGGTGGCCAATTTTACTAGCATATTTTCTGTGCTTATCTTCCCAATTTCCAGTTTAAGCAAGAACTGGTGGCTACATAGGTGTAGCGTAATGTTTTATCCATGATGGATGATCATAAGCCTTCACAAGGGAGGTGGTCAGCGGGCTTTAGGCACAATGTAACGCGTCCGTGCTACAGCAGCGCTGCCCAGACTGACAATGAAATGGAGAGTGCCATATTGCAATAATGGGAAAAGGGGAGAGGGAGAGGGGAAATAAGAGAGGGAGGGAGGAGATATATACAGCACTCCGACAGGGAAGCAAAATACCACAATCTGTTCTGGCAGAACAGATTGAAACGATTACAGTGAGGGGAATATTCAGTTTTGGGATTTTTTCCCCCCCTCCACTTCAACTCATCTGTCATGAAGTGCATGAGTGCTCTGACCAGAAAGAGAGAGAGAGAGAGAGAGAGAGAGTCACTGCCAAATCATGCCTTGATGTTTGTGGCATCCTTCTTGGTTTTATGAGTTACATGTGTGAAGAAGGCAAAGACTGATGATAAGACTAACAAAGCACATTGAGACGTGAAGACTAATTGAGTTTATTGCGCTTTTCTAATGTCATTAGAAAACTGATTAATTAAAGATAAGATGTGATCACCTGTTGTCATGTTAACTGAGAATGGAATTTAAGTCCAGTGACAACAATCTCCATGACAACTGAGTAGCTCCGTTCACCGAAGAGGTCGAGGATCAACGTATCCTCATCCAACGGTTCATAAGATATCTGACGGAAAGTTATTACTCATTTTTCGTGCATTTTCCTACGAATGTCCAGCAACATGTGACGCACGTGCCAATTTCCATTCCAGTCTTTTCAAAATAAACTTCTGTCTTCACAGGAAACAACTTGGTTAGGTTTAGGCAACAAAACTACTTAGTTAGGTTTAAGAAAAAAATCCTGGTTTTGGTTAAAATAACTCCGGAATTGGCGTAAATTGAGTATGGAAGTATGGTTACGTGAGAAATAAATCCACGTTGACTTCTGGTACGGGGTACGAACACCAGTCTCCTAGGGAAAATCTAGTGTCTTCTGACCCACCCATCCACCCTGACCTCCTCCCTACATGCCGTTTGTCACTCTTTATACTTCCTGGTTCAAGATTACGTGGATTACAGACCAATTGATTTTGTAGGATATATATATATATATATATACAAATTACAGTGCATTTACTTTTTGTCGGTATAGCTACAAACCAGGAGATGTGGGTGAAAGCTTTTAGGCAAACATTTTCAACTGCTGTTTCCGAGGTCAAGAATGAACTTTCAAGCTCAAGATGTGACGGCTCTTAGAGATATTTCTCATGCAATATAAACAGAAGAACATTATTTTTTTAATAAAAAAATGTTTTTGTTATCTGCTAAGAATTAAAGAGCAAACAGACTTTAGAGCAACCATCGACACACATGAAATTAATTTTAGGGGGAAACCTCAAAACTTTTCTAAAAATAGCTATAATGGCAGCCAACAAGTGGATTGCACGTTGTAAGCAGTAATCTCCCTTCTATGTCAATGTGGTTTAATCATTAAACTTTTATGAGTTTCTATCCTGTGTTCCATATTTAAAATGATATATAATTTAAGGAAAACCCTGCATGAATTTTCAAAAGTTTGGGTCCCCTTTAAGATTTAAAGGGAAAACCTGATCCAGTTGCCGGGGGTATTAAAAGGGGATGTATTAAAAACAGCATTAAATTACTATTTTGGTGTTTGTTAGTTTTTTTCATAGTTTTTCTTACTCTTCGAGAGTGTGTTTACTGTTGTTGAAATACTTTTATTTTTGTTTGCTTATTATTGTGACTCGAATACCCTATGAAACATGCTTATTATGAATTATTGGAAAGGGAGGGGATGTTTAGTTGTAGTTTTGTGTTGTCTTAGGCTGTAAAAAATGTGTGACCTCACGGTGACTACGTCCACTTCTTATACACAGTCTATGGTAGGTCCCTACACTGAATGTTGAAAGGCACTCTGGGAAACATAGTTGAAGCAGTAGTAGAAAAGGTGGCTTGAGGTTAGGTTGGTAAACTAAAAAAAGAAACTCCTAAAATACTCTGGACCTGAAAAACCAATGATGATACAACGAGCCTGGGATGCACCCACCCATGACATGCTTTCCAGGCTTTTTTCACCAGAAATGCAAAAAAGTTAAAACATTTTCAACGGTTCCAGCGCTTATCAATGTGACACTTGGGCCAGACAGCCTCAGGCGCACCCAGACATTTTGCTCTGCAGAAGCAGATCCATCTGTAGCGAGGCATCTCTCTGTGATCCCTACCTAAGGGTGTCCAAGGGCATATTTTTCTAAGTTAAAATGATCCCGCCCTTCACTCAGTCATATATTCCATTTAAACCATAGTTAAACCTGATTGCTCTCTGTTTTCTACCCTTATAATTGAAGCTTAAACACATATTTCCATTCACTATGAGGCAATATGTGACCAAAATGACCCTGGCAGTATATCTTTGGCACATTTAGGAGTAAAACATGTACAAACTTATTGCAAGTGGCTCCAAAACGATCTGCCCACGTCTCAGCATCGAAACATCTGAATGATCAGAGAAGCTCACTGTGCTCCGAACACGCCACGGCAATATGTCAGGCAGAAAAATGACGCATTAACTCCCCACGGCCCATTACAATGCATTACACTGGCGTGCCTGCCTCCTCTCCAATAGTTATTTATTCCTGCCCTGTAATTAGGCCAGCCTGCAAAAAAAAAAGTCGATTTGTTTACCCCGATGTTTCTTTCTCATTATGTCTGGAATACATCCCCCCGAGAATTACTCTGCATGTAGCCTACAGAGCACAGGGGTAGCCGGGGTTGTTTTCAGCAATGATGGATAGTTCTTCCTTTGTTCTCCTAAGGAAACAATTCCATTTAGGTATCAGTCATGGCGCTAAGGCATGGTCATTTGCATGTACTGAACAGTGGACAATGGTTAGCTTTACATAGCGACTGTAATTCACTTTTGGACTTTGTAAATTACAGTCAAATGTCTCACGAAATGTTACGCTGTTGCATTGACTTGGTGTGTGTACTGTTGTATTGTTGTTGAGAGCTACGTGACTCACAGCATGTCTGTCATAGCAAAAGTGATTATGTGGTTTTGCAGCATCGCACTCCATATTTGCATGTGGTGGAATGGATCATAAATATACTGTATACTGTACTTGAAACCAGTAGCTTAAAGGGATAGTTTGGGTGTTTTGAAGTATTGCTTTGCTCCCGTGCAGTAACTCTTGTCTGTTTCTCCAAACTGGGGGTGTGCCAAACGTCATCTAGGCCTATTGTAAGTAATACACTGACTATGGATAAATACCGCATACAACCCCACTTAAAAACACCCAAACTATCCCTTAAACAGAAATACTATATGATAAAGTATGGCATGTACTGTTGTTTTAAAGGGCACAACTGTACATAGATTTGTAATACAGTTTAATGAGGTCATCATTTAACTTTAAAATCTTGTGTTTTCAACAATACTAAGAGTCTACAGCCACACTATGTGCCTCTGTGAGATTACAACCAACTGAAAGCTCCCCCGAGGGCCGAGCGTGTTGGAGAACTACGGTGGCTGATGTGAAAACGTGAATGGCCTATCTAGAGCCTGTGTTCAGTTTGTCCGTTCTCAGCCAGCTCCTCGAAGAGGACCCGTTCCCTACGTAGATATAAACTTCCTGCTACGGATTATAGACTAATAAAAACATACTTATTAATATTCTATAAAATGTCTGTCGATACATCCCTCTAAATGCTAACCACTGTTCCTTTAAGCTAAATGCTCACATCAGCATGCTAACATGCTAATAATGGCAATTCTAACATGTTGACGTTTAGCAGGTATCATTTTTTACCATTGTCACTATCTTAGTTTAGCATACTAGCATGCTAACATATGCTAATTAGCACTAAGCACAATGCTGATGGAAATGTCATTGGGTTTGCAGACATTTTGTCTTAACTAGTGGACAAATTATAATTATGACCTGATGATGGTGCTCGATGAAGAGTTAAGATATCACCAAAGTTATTGCAAATCATCATCCTGAGTGTGGGAAAGAAATTTCATGGCAATCCATCCAACAGTTGATGAGACATTTGACTTTTGATGTCTCACACACAAAAGGAAACGTCAGGAAATCCCTAAAATATTTCAGTCTGGTGTGTCAACGAGCCGACCATCGTTACCATCCATAGAGCATATGCAGCTCAAGGCACATTCAGATGAAGTCAAGTCAACGCCTCACATCTGAACTCTGATTTGGTCGCTTTAGTCACTAAGCAGTGGCTAAATTTTCTCCACAACCTTGCAGCATTGAAAACTGGACAGGTTTAGCCTGATTTGAATTAGAGGAATTAGTGTTGTCAGCCATTCATGGACCAGGATTACTGAGGATTTCGTCTACAAATTCATTCAATAACACAGAGCATGATTGTTGCCCTGAGGTCATGAGGTATGTCTAAACAAAAATCAGTGGTTAATGTTGCTAAATAACAGAACTGTTGGACTAACTGTAGATTATGATCAAGGGTGATGAGGGTCAAAATCATAGACAGAGAAATCAATAAGGATAATGGATGGGTCAGTCTGTGTTAAGCTTCTTCCTGTATGGTAATAGTAAGACAGAATATAGCACATAAATCTAAATATGTTGTTTTAAAAGCTAAGAATTCACTCTTATCTTCACACTTTGACTGTTTCGACATTCAAAAGAAACATATCTGCAAAAAAAGGCTCAAATCTTTCTACAGTCAACCCACGAAAACAAAGAACATCCACTTTTTCTTGTATTTTCTCTCAGCTAAAGCACTCTAGTTTTCCTTCACTGTCATATTCAATAACAATAAAAACAGAAAGTGATATGCAGATCACCAACTGTCTGGCACAGGCGGGGCCTTGCTTGAAATCACACATCTCGGAGCGGTGTTGCTCACAGCTTGTCTCAGCAGGCTCCTTGTTAACAGGATAGCGCCTCCAAATCTGCTCCTGCAACACCTCCCAGCACGGGTCATTACAGCGGATATCACCGCCGACGCCCAATCAGATCACAACACAAAAGCATTTCCTCCAATCAGCGAGCGGTGCACTGAGGGGACAGATGCTTATACTGTATGCAGGCATAATAATACCCTTAAATAACACGCAGAAGTAGAGGAGGCGGCGGTGTGGCGCTAAAGCGAGCATCATTATCACATGGACTGCAGATGAATAGATCTGGTGTGATACTATGAACACACCCGAATCCATGTGTGACTGTGCAATTACAGCACATTTACTGCACCAGCTGCTGTATAAATCGTGGAGTTTGTGCAGTGTGGTGTGACAAACGCTCCCAGGAGATTGAGCGGTTGCTGGCTTTGAAGGTGAAATATAGCAAAAATATATTCACACTTGAAGTTGTGTTAAGAGAATATTAAGTCACCGGTACAATTGGACGGTACAGGAATACTAAATGGAATCACATCAGCCTCGTTAATTCAGTAGGATAACGTGTATCCACCAAAACAAGGCCAGGAAATGTACGCATGTACGCACGTGTAATGTGGATATAGAAACTGATTGTGTAAACTTCATCGAGAGAGGCGGAGAGGTGGTACTACCGAACTAAGCAGTGGGCAGCTCCCGGGTATGAATGAGCAAAAGAGTACAGGATCAGACAAGAAAATAAGGTTTTGTCAGCTTTACCTGGATACATTAAGCTTAAATTAGGAACAAACACGTCTCAATTGGTTGTCTATCATGTTATAAGGAACAGAACTAGGTGGAGAGAGGTGATTGTAGTTGTATGACTGGCACCTGCAACACTGAGCAGTGTGGCCATGTGTGTTAATCCTTTGCAAAACTACAGTAATTACAATTCGGCAATGCAATTTCTGAAGAAGTATTTTCATTTTAAACTTCTACAGCACTACATTTTCTTTCTTTTTTGAAAGCTATAGTAACATGTCTTGACTCGCATATGACACTTGACTTGTATATAGACGTTTTATTATATTTTATTCTTATTTTAATGTTGGTCATTGGTGCTTTTATATATAATTGTATTATATTTATATATACACACCTATTTTTTCACTTCTTTTGTACATAGTCGTCCTGTCTAGTCCTCACCTTTATCTGTCCAGCTTTGTTGTCCTGGTTCCTAGCTGTTACATCTATT
>CAKALG010043268.1:3699-24860 GCA_916700815.1 Helicolenus hilgendorfi
TCTGGGTATACAGCCACAGCCTCCAGGCCTGCTGTTCTTTGTTCAGGTCATGATATGGTTGGTAAAGTCATATAGAGTAGCTCTGGGTATACAGCCACAGCCTCCAGGCCTGCTGTTCTTTGTTCAGGTCATGATATGGTTGGTAAAGTCATATAGTTCTGGGTATCCAGCAAAAGTCAGCACAATGAGAAAAAAACTAAGGCTGTTAATCAATTAGAATATTTAAATCGCAATTAATTGCATGAGAGTGGGAAAATATGCTTGCTTTATGCAAATGTATATTTTTTTTATTGGAAATCAATTAACAACACAAAATAATGACAAATATTGTCTAGAAACCTTCACAGGTACTGCATTTAGCATAAAAAATATGCTCAAATCATAACATAGCAAACTCTAACCCAACAACAGTTGTCAGTGTTGACTATGACTTGCCCAAAACTGCATGTGACTATCATAAAGTGGGCATGTCTGTAAAGGGGAGACTCCATTTTCATTCACATATCTTGAGGTCAGAGGTCAAGGGACCCCTTTAAAAGTGGACATGCCAGTTTTTCCTCGCCTGACATGGTCGGTACTAATGGCTTCCTTAGGTTTTCTAGTTTCATATGATACCAGTATCCTTACTCTAGCTTTAAATTGAGCCCGCTACAACCTAAAAACCACTAGTTGTGTTAATGTGTTCAAGAAATGAGTGGCGTTAAAACTAATTTCTGTTAACGCTTTATTATCATGTTAACCTTGAAAGCCTTAGAAAAAAAAACAACGTCGGGTGCTTTCCCGCTCCGAGTTGATTTTTTGGAGTCGAGGCGTTCAGAGCGGATAAACGCGAGACACTCGGCAACGCAAAAGGCTTCACTCTCATTGAAAACAATTATAAAAAGCCGCCCCAGGCTGCTAAAACACACTGTGATCTGTGATAATACTCTCACACAGCATTTAGCAATGATGCAGAAGTTATGAAGATTAATAAGGACAGCTAGACTGAGTATAAGTGAAAACATGACAAGGCGAGTACCAGAGATTCTCTTTGCCACTGAAATCTAATAACTTGTGTAGAGGAACAGAAATTGTAAAAAGGAACAATTGATCAACCAACAACAATCCACAGCACACTGGCTTGTGCATGACATCTGCAATCTGCAGAGCATCTCTCCAATCTGAGTGATTGATTTAAAATTAGTTTCTCGTCTGGCACCATATAACCACTGTTATTTTTCTCTGCCTGTAATCTGTTCATTGTGTCAAAGTCTGTCATACACTATTCATGTCTGTTTGGTTGGCAGGGCATTGATTGCTCTCTGTTATTACTGTCTGCTTGCAGTCAGTCTAAACTGTCATAGAAAACGTATTTATGCACTCACTAAAAATAGAGTCCTTGTCTACACCGTGTACAGTAGTGTGATAATTAATTCGTGTCACATGAAATGAAGTCTGCAAACCTACCGGAAGCACTGTGTTGTGGGTAAGCTGATGTGCCGTCTATACAAGGGCAGCTGTCAATCTCCCCCCTGCAGTATTCGACCACATGCTCGGTGTCGTCGTGGTTTCAAATACAAGGTTAGTCTCCATTTGCATTGCCCATAAATAAAACTTTACGGGGAGAGATGTTGGACAAAACAGAGCCATGATGCCAAAAATAAAATCTCTTCAATCTGCAAGGCGCTGAGGTCTAGTGGCATATTTGCTGTCAGCATTTTCTAATATTCTCAACTTAACGCAATAAATCCCAAATGGCGTTTATGTTTTTGCTGATTAAAGTAAGCGAGACATGGATAGAATGGAAACAAAAGATACTAAATTGAAGCACTTAATGCATCTTCTCAATGTGATTATTTGACCTATTAATGAATACATCTGTAAAGTATGTGTGAACATGAATCTCATCGGTAAGAATGGAAGTGGCGGGTTTCTCTTTGTTGTGTGATCCACAAATTCCAGCAAGGAAAAGACGACCGTGTCTGATCCATCTTTTCATCCTCCTTCTGTAGTGGCACGTTATATCTATTGTCCATCCCTCACACATAGACATGAAATACCCGCAACCACAACAAGTGCTTTAAAAACATCGGAGTGATATGGCTAGAGTGATGATGTGGGTTTCACAAGAGTTTCAAGGTTCCATCACCGCCGCCACCATCAACATCATCAACCGGCCACACGATAATACTTTAGACATCTTCCTCGAGCTCGTCATCGGCCTTTTTGTCACAGCTGCCACACAGACTTGTTATAGCAGGAAAAAGCACAGGTGTAATTAATTAAAGAGGAGGAATCCTAACCAACCCAAGATGAGAAAGAACTCTGGTTACATGGTTATTATGACATTTTCTTTTGGTATACTCTAAAATACAAATTGTTGTGATTTTAATATTGTACTGACTGAAGTCAGGCTGGTATTTATTTGCACCTGCCAACCTTCAAACCTGCAACACTTGAAATTCATTTTTTCAGGAACCTTAAAGCTTCCATTTTTAAAGAAGTTTCACTGCTTTGAGTGTTGTCTCATGTGAGGCAGTTTTTTTTTATGGAAGCTCCAAATAAAGGAATCAAGAGAAAATAATCAAATGTGATGAAATATAGTATGGTAAGCATTTCTTAATTTAATTTACAGAACAATTACTGTATTGTGATATATACCGTCACCATGATATGAAATCACATATACAGTGATCCTTACCGCCCACCCCTTCTGGTAACGCTTGCCGTTAAAGTGGATCAGTAATCCTTGTCAGTGAGCCAGCATGCACAGTGGCAGGGCACTGAAATGAGTAAATCGTAATAGAGTAAAGCCCTGCTTAATAGGATTAATAACAACTCATTTTCCTGTAATGACATGTGAAAATGACAGCTGAGTAAAAAGGCTGTAGCTTGGCTAATATAGTACTGTCCAAATTTGTTTATATATAAATAATATAATAACAATAAAAAACGTTATTATAAATGTGCTATATTTGTATATATATATTAATTATATGCATTTTATTAAATAACTGTATTTACTGGTTATCTGGAGTATCAGGAGTAATGGCAATGGTGGACTGGTTGACCTGTGGGTTGATCCATGTCTATATACTAGGGCTGGGCGATATGGAGAAAATCAAATATTACTATTTTTTAGCAAATACCCCGATATAGATATTACAATGATATTGTAGGGTTGACCTTTAGTGCTTTAATAAAATATTTACACAATGAGATTTTTGATAAATAATCATCAGTAATGTGGATATAATGACTAATTGGGTAAAGGCAAATAATAGAACAGCTAACACAGTCTGGTAAGTTCAGAAAATGACATCACTTTGCTGTAATGCTGTCTTAGACAATATCTAGTCTCTTATCACAATAACAACCTAATATTGATATATTGCCCAGCCCTACTATGTAGCAAAAACAGAAGAGAAAGAAAAATGATCTGTGCTGTTGCGTACGTGATTTTGCATTACACTGACTAACTAGGCCAATACAAGCGTGCATATGTTGTGTTAGATTTTTTTAACACATTCCACGTGTTTCTTTGTCTTTCACCTTTTAATTTACTTTGAAGCATTCAAAACAAATTCTCATTATGCTGCCTTCAGGGCCCTGATGAAAATACCAATGTTACAACTTGTTTGTGCATTAACAATATAAAAAAGGGGGTAAATAAGGAAACAGCCAGGATTTTCCTCAACGCATTCAGCCTTAATAAATCACTAATAATGCACGTATCCAGTGTGTGAAGTACAACGAGGGCAGGAGGACCTCTGGGTGACATACAGGACTCATCATGAGGGATTAATATCACACTGTAGTAAAATTACCATTTAAAAAGTATTTATAGTCCAACAAAATGAGAGGCAGTTGTTGCATGTTGGTGGTTTCCCCGTTTTAAATTTCAGGTAAGGTAAGGCAACGCTTCAGCCTCTCTCTGGCTAACAAACAGGTTTCATCAGATACACGCTCAGACTGTGTGATCAAACACTTTATGCGAGCCACTGATCACTGAATGGGCCACCATACAGCTGGGGAGCGTTCAAAGGCTCTCAGGTAGGTAGGCAAGTAAGGTATGCTGGCTGCGGCTGGTCGCTCTCATCCAAATACCCAAACAGACACGCACGCACATACACACACACAACCTCACACAAGTGGCACATTCCTGCTATGACATAGTGCTGCCCAAATAAGGGGCTCAGGTGTTTCTCCTTTTGTAGTTTGACAAACGCTAAGAAAGAGTCAGAAAGTGAGTGAGACAGAAAGAGAAAGGGGGGGGGAGAGATGTGATGTTTTTCTTTTTGCCTGCCTTGCCTGTGAAACCCTATCCCTCTTTCATTCCCTCTCTCATTGTGTCAGTCGCTCTTTTGTGTACGTTGCTGATGAGGCCCCCTCGACACTGAAGAGGTTATGCAGCCGATACCTGACTCCCATTGAAGACGCTTTTCTCTCAAACACACACACACACACACACACACACACACACACACACACACACACACACACACACACACACACACACACACACACACACACACACACACACACACTACCCTCTTTTTCTTTAGTTTTCTTACACTCAACCTTCTGTCTCTTCCTTTCTTCTTTGTTCCCTCAGTCTTTTAATCACTTCTCCACCATCCTAACACAGATACGCAGGTCACGCCACAAAAAGATACCAAAGGAGAAGTGTCGGAAAACACTTACATCACCACAGAGATGGGTGGAGGGGGAAAGGGAGGGAAAAAGAGATACCCTTTCTCTCCTCACATCTGCTACCATCTGTACGTCCTTTCCCCTGGTTAGTCCCTGCCTCTTGTTTGCATCCTTTTTTCTCTTTACCCTTGAGTGATATCGAAAGACCTCTTATTACTTTTCGGTTTTCTTGATTAGACCACATTTCTATCATTAACAGAAAAGTCAAATTTCATCACCTTTAAAAGAGAAGTAAACTTGCTAACAACCCCCTATCATCAATATACAGGACAGCACTCTAGGCCAGATCCCGAGGGAATCAAGCTTCACTGAACAACTTCTTTTTGGTTGTTTCTTCGGTGACTCACGGAAAGCTCTTAGATAAAAGACACCTCAGATGACGGACCTAAGTGTCCCCCGTGTCACAAGCTGAGGCTGCCTGGGTGTGTTTTATGGTGCTGGGCTGGATGAGACAGCGGGACGTAGTAAGTTTGAATAAAAGCATGATGACAACTCTTTAAACACCCAACAGCTGGCCCGTATACCCACAGCCCTTCATATCTGATTAACATCGGTTTCTAGTTATTATATTACATTACATTTTGTGACCAGCACATTCCTTCGAAGTTAATAAAATTTAATTATCGTTAGCTTATTATTTTTTTTGAGGTAAATCAACTCCCCAGTACGAACACTCTAATAGCCCCTTTTTTAAATCATTAGGTCCTAAAAGTTGTAAAACACACTAACAGCTGAATCCAGAGTTATTTCCCTTCCCTTCCTTCATGTGAATGAGACCCAGACCGAGGCTGGAGCGTAAGCTGTGACGACGGCGTGACGTTGGGGACCCGGTGACCGAGTCATGTGACCGAGCAGATGCTACTGCAAAACACATCAACATTATGAAGGGAGCAATTTCATTTGAGACATTTTACTGTCCAAGTCTGAAGATAATTCATGCATGTGTAGCAGCCATATAAAAGTCAATACATGCAGGGAGCAACAGAATTATGAACATGACTGCATATTGGCAACAAGTCTGTAGATGATAGTACATTTATGTTTGTTTCAACTCTGCCAAAACAGTCTGAACATGATGAGAACTTCATGTTATCTGCAATGTAAATAAAGCTGTTCTGCATTATGCGGGGTATGAAGTAAGACGCCTTCGTCAGAAGAGGACATGCATCATATTATTTGTAGTAACGTGCCTTGATGAGCTTAATTTCTGGAGCACGTATTTACAATGTAAAGGGGATTATAAGCCCCTTTATTGATTGTATAATCAATCTGCTTCAGTCATACAGATCATTACTGCAACAGAGAACTGATTTCATCTCCATCTTTCATGACTCGGGCGGCAGCCAAACCATTGTACAGCATAAAAACCTCACGAGAACATAATTCACTGTTTTCACTACCTGGGTTTTGCAATGATAAATAAAAAAGGTTCTACCAGTGTTTCATTTAATGAACCCTTAAAGGGGCCCCCAGGAACCTTTTCATTATAGGGAGCACTGTCCTGACCTGGCAAATGTAAAAGCATTCGGTTGCCAAGTCCATCTCAGTCCATATATACTAAAACTGTAGGCTTAGACTTAATCCACAGCCAGCAAACAAAAGCTCCATAAAAGGCTTGAAAGTAAACATTAAGTGAACCTTCTGTGTGTCAAGTGATTGAGGTCATTTCTGGACAACTCCATAAGAAGCATATATCTGAGCTGTCAAAAAAATAGCTTACTGTGCAACACAGTGTCCTGTTGATAGAACACCGAGTGGATACGTGCATCTGTGTAAGCAGATATAAAACTACAGTATGATACAGTATGTGACTATGTGGTGACTTGGCATCAAATCACCAGGATCAATAAACATTCAAACATAAATGAACAAAGTCCAGATGGACCACAGCAGCTATTACTCAACCCATCTTTCTGTATCTACACAAAAACGTGACGTTAGCGAGTGTCGGTGTTTGCGGTCCAGAGAAAGCAAGAAAGAGAGTATCACACTTGGCCGCCGGTCCTAACACATTTTCTGGAGGAATACCTGCAATGAATATAAAAAGAGTATGTTCTCTCACGAGAAACAAAAACCAAAGAAAGTTTGACAAATATGAACACATGTCGCATGAACTACAAATCCACCACTGTGCCCATTTAACACAACCAGTTACATGTACAAAAACTCGCAAAAATCAACTAAAATGTGATTTGACCATTTCATCGGGGGGGCTCTGTAGGAAGGATGGAAATGGTGACACAGACGTGCCATGGGTATTTCAAAGTAAAGGTGTATCTTAAAAAGATGATGATGTTTTCACTTTGCATCGATGATATTTGATCGTTGAATCGATGTATCTATCCAGATCGATGTATCGTTACAACAGTTAGCACATCTACACCAGCTTCTAGGATAGCTACTGTATATGAGACTGCAATAATAGCTGCTTTCCTTTCCAGATCACTCTAAAGGCTGGAGGAAACGGAGGATTGTATCACACAGCACAGATCCATATCCACTCTGATTACACACAAGAAACACATTTAGAGTTGGACAGAGCAATAAAATGCAAGAATCGTCCAACAAAATGTCTCACCAGACAGCTTTTGTTTTTAGTTTAACTGTGACTAAATGGGAAACTTCATAAAAGACAAGTCTAAACACTGAGTAAAAAGCTATGCAAGGCAACTCATCATCAATTAGCGTTTATTTAATCTTTGTTGCCGTCACTGAGAGAGAAGCCCAGCATCCAACAAAATGGACAGATCCAGACCAGGACAGACTAGAATATAAATACCCAACCATAATAGAAAAGATAACAACCGTCAGCTATTTCAATACATTAAGTATACACTGTGCATGTCAAGTGGGAAGCATGGGAACACAAGTAATGTATGCTCTGTCAAAGCAAGACAATCTATTATGATGACAACTTGTGAGCACAACAAATAAATATCAAACACCACAGCTGCATAGCAGACATACTTTCAAGGATTTCCATCCCAGTGTTTGTGTCTGACAGCCACAGTGAGGCTCCATCAGCTTCAAAGCCGCGTAGTGTGATTCCCCCTTCATTTGCATAGGTTGGGTTTCCAGAGTAAATACAATTTGTTTCTTTTCGCATTTCTTTTTTGCTCCAACAACTCTCCCCCAGCCACAAGACAATAACAAACTGATGCGGAGTGGTCTGGGAAGATGTTTCAATAAACATTTTGTTTCTCTGAACTTTGTGATGCCTCTGCTTTAATGACACGTGCACAAACATACAGATGCACACGGAGAGAAAACCACTCTAAATGATTCCTGCTCTTACTTCAGAGGATATCCCATCCCCTCACTTCTTACCACTACATTAACCACCGCCCACACCTCTTTTCACCCCCGCCCGATTCCCCCTCTCCTCTCATCCTTCCATCCCAACCTCTCAACAATTTACATCCAGAGGTTGAGAAGCAGCTGGACAATAAAAGCAGCTTAAAAGGACACAGTCCCACGATGTTTACGTTAGCCAGCCCCCGAGCAGCAATGAAACGGAACAGTAAAGAGGCCGGTTGTGTTGCTCCTTGGCCAGGTTAGTGCGTCTACATTTATCTTTGGCTGTCACGGTCAAAACGACTCGAGGACGGTCTGGAGCAGACATTGTGTATGTTTGTGTGTGTCCGTTGGGACGATGTATCCCAGAGGCCTGGGTCTGGGGGCTTTTAAAACACCGCTCAATAACACAGTTTCTCCAAACAAGCTGTTAGGACGATCAGATTAGACATTAAGGGAGGGAACACGCTCGAGATCGAGGATGAAAGAGATTCCTCTCGTTGAGAAGTCCACCATCCGTAACGCAGACTGATGATACGCCATCACTCTACCTGTAGATATAACAAGACCAGTGCTGCAGTGATAGATTAGATTAGGATTGGGATGATGGATCTCCTATTACTATAGAGCTTTACTCAACAGATGATGATGGCTTACTTAATGACAGTAAAAACACATTATAAAAGCAAGACAGCTTCAAAAGCTGTACGTATTGGCAAATAGAAACATACTGTTTTATTTATTTTTATTTAACCTTCATTAGATAAACAACTTCCGGGTCTGACAAGTGAAGCCAATGCAGAAGTGCCTTAAGCTTGCATTCTTTCTAACAGCCAGCAGGGGGCGACTCCTCTGGTTGCTAAAAGAAGTCTGATTGTATAGAAGTCTATGAGAAAATGACCCTACTTCTCACTTGATTTATTACCTCAGTTAACATTGTAAACATGAGTTTACGGCCTCAATCGCTAGTTTCAAGTCTAGAAACAAGTAAATGAGAGCAGTTTAATGAGACTGTGACGTGGGGCTTATGAGAACAGATTCCTCTGATTTGGGACCGGAGTTAATAATAACGCCCCCTATGGTGAGTTCAGGCCGTATACGTCCATGTTGTTTGTCAGTTTAGTAGCAACTACACTATGTTCTACTGACAATAGGTAAAAAAAAAAGACTTGTTAAACAGATGCTTATCCTGGTATACAGGCGTGCAGAGAGGTTTCATCCCATAGCACAGCCACAAATCCTCTGGCCTGATTTGACACACACACACACACTTCATCTGTGGCGGGGGACCCAGCTACAAATCTCTCCAATCACACATAGTTTCATCTGCACGCCTTTCAACAAGGATTACTTCATGTACACAAGGCTATGTGTTCTAACACACACACACACACTCAGTTAACTAGGGTCTGTGGGTTTGGAGCTGCAGATAGTTTTGGGGTCTGAGGTTGGCGCTCATCAGACGATCAAACACACTGCAGAGAGACTCGAGCCTGTCTGCATAGCACTGATTTAAAATGTGTTTCTTGAACTAAAAGTACTGGAAACAGCGTGGGTCCTACAGTGGTGAGTGAGGGAGAAGACGAGATGTTGCTGTAGCATTCAAAACACCATTTGCCCATAGTTTCAGGGTATTGAATTCAGAATATGCACAGAGCTGATATTTGGCGTCCAGGCTATGACTTAATCACTATGAGGGTGACCAGGTGTCCGACTTTACGAGGGACTGCACAGCATTTTTATCCCTTGTCCCACGTCCAACATATTGAGACGATGTCCCACATTTTCATCGGCTCTAGTTTTCAAAAGTCAAACCACTGCAGGACAGACGCTTTTCTAAAATATGGCTTTTATCCAATGGCTGTGAAGAAAGCAGGGAAGGCTGTCATCACGGGTTTTGCTGTCTAGTGCTGGTTAACATTTCACCCGTCTTTGCTACGCTATGCCCAACGGAGAAAATTGCGAGTCACCGCAAAGTCACAAGCTATGCAGATTTAGGCAAAATATGATGGAAACTAGCACAAGCAAAAGGAAGAGCAGCAACGACAACGACTGGGAAACTACTTAGAAGTATTTATAAGCCAGTGGAAGGCGATTTATAGAGTTCTTTGTGAAATTTGCCAGTTATTTTTCAATTTCACACAGGGGGAATACGACATGAAGCCACACAGTTCGTGCGAGTCTCAAAAAGAGATGTGCCGATCTCTGGATGCATTCGGGCAAAGCATAGAGATGCTACAAAATAAGGGGCAGAATAGAAATGTTTATTATTTAAGATAGACATTATATCAAAATTGTAGACTACTTCTCAGCCTTGGTAACGTGTCCCACATAAACATACTCTTTGTGCTACATTTGGTTTGTTTGGATCCATACCGGTTATGCAGCATCAGACTACAAATCATTAGCTTAAAGCTGACATTGTCCTTTTGAAACATTAGCAAATAAACAACAGATTATCAACAGTACACTGACACTATGTGGTTAAAAGGTTGATACTGAATGTGCAGCAGCAGCAGCATTAACCACAGACCCAGCATATCATCATATTAAGAATAATAACGTAAGCTAGCAGACAAACACATTTCATCTGAAGGGTGTGGACAAAATCTGAATGTGAAAAAAGCCATGTTGAGAGCCAATGAGGCAAATCATACAGGCATTATGTGAACAACAACACTCATGTTTGGTACAAGCCAACATACCATTGTTACCAAAATCTCCATAACACTGAGCCAATAACCGCTCAACACAACAGCAATAACCTCCAGGCCAAAACCAATCTCTGTAGCCCCATACCATTTATAACCAAATATATAAAGTATTGCTCAAACATGAGGAGTATTCATGAAGTCAACAGCTTCACTGCACACATCACACAACAACCAACAGAGAAACCACACTGCAAATGAAATTCACAAACGCAGCATTAACAGCAGATAAGTGCACAGAGTTAACTCAGCGTTGGCACAACAAGCAGCAGTAAACTTGGTACTTACTTCTTCTTCTTCTTTGGTATTTATTGGCGGTTGGCAAACCAGCTTAGAGGTGCATTACCGGCACCAACTGGACTAAAGTGTGGCACAAGAGATTGTGCAGAAACAAAGAAATAATGAGGAAAAGCTCGAAATTCTTTGAACTAAATCAGTTCATCTTAAAAACGTAATCATTTCACAGTATATGTTAGCTGCTGTATTCCCCAATAGACCTGACGATGAAAAGTCCTGATGTTTTGCCTCCCTTAGTGACTGAAAAAGGTGATTCCTCTGGATACTGTAATTCCTGCAGTGTATCAGTACATGTTCGACAGTTTCTGGTTGATTACCATATGTGCATTTCCCAGTTGGGTGCTTGCCTATTCTATATGACCTGTATGTCCTCTTCTCAGTCCAGTGATGACATTTTCTTTCCTTCTTTTCCAGCCAACCTTTCTCCCTGCTCCAACGGGTTTTTGTATGTTATACAGATGCCTTCCAGTTTCCTGATCATCCCAGTACTCCTGCCATACTGTTAGTGCATAATGTCCTGATGTATGGCTTAAAGCCTCAGCTTTACTTAATGGACTGCATAAATCTATATTCTTAATTCGGAGTGTTTGCTTGGCCAGAATGTCTACTTGTTGCTCATTTCCCTTCACACCAACATGAGCAGGAACCCAGAGGAATCGTGGAACTGTGCCTTTCATTTCCATCCCGTACATTATGAGGAATATTTCATTGCTCCAACCAGCACTGCTCCCAGTAGACCACAACCAGCACTGCTCCCAGTAGACCACAACCAGCACTGCTCCCAGTAGACCACAACCAGCACTGCTCCCAGTAGACCACAACCAGAACTGCTCCCAGTAGACCACAACCAGCACTGCTCCCAGTAGACCACAACCAGCACTGCTCCCAGTAGACCACATAAACTGTCACAAAAAACTGACAAGAACTGCACTTTACTGTACACCATCTGTCTATCAGTTCTACTCAGGTGTAATTCATACTGTGCAATATTATTTTCCACTTGTGCAATGTTGTTAATAGTCTGTTTATTGTCAATACTGTATATACTGCTCCTATTTTATACTTCCTTCTATTTAAATGGTTCATATTTTGTTACACTTTGTTTAGCTTTTTTTTTTTATTTTTTATACTGTGTTATCTGATGCATCTTGTTTTTTGCTCTATCCCCTTTGCTGCTGTACACTGCACATTTCCCCACCGCGGAACTCATAAAAGAAATATCTGATCTTATCTTATCTTGTTGATGATATCTGTTCTGACTGATGATTTACCAGATCTTATGTTTGTGAGTGCTGAAAAACTGTCAGATGCAATAACGGTGTTGTTTATTTCCCTCTCCTCTGTATCCACTGCAGGGCCAATCATATTACCATTAGTTCTGTGGTATATATACTGACACATGATCTGATGTAGGTCTCACTCACCTGGATATATAAACTGCTGCACCTGCACACCCTGTCTCAGGATCTTTGGAGCAGTCTGTAAATAAGAACCAGGAGTCTGAGAAGTGCTGATCAATATAGTTCTGTACTATGCACCATGCTGGACTTTGCTGTGATGGGTACTTACTTAGCTATAGGTGAAGTGAAGCGGGGTCCTCTGCATCTCAGGCAGCAAGGCAGGCCCTCTGGAAGAGATAGCAGCAGTCACCATGATGGAGGCGGTGACCCAAGATAGCAGAAACCAGCCCAGCAGACTCCCTCTGCACAGGAAGTGGTGTTTGAGTCCCTCACCTGCTGCCTTAAACGCTCACTGTGTTGTAGGAAGCACATTATTTATCGACAAAAACCGAGCTAGCTTATTAATTAGACGCTACGTTGCGCAGTTTCACAGCTGAGTAATTAACTTGCTGACTTAATGCCTAATTAGCAGCACCGGAAACAGCTGCAGAGTGGGCGGGGCCATGACGCTTTAAACCAATTAGTGACCAGGTGTGTTTTAATGATGCAGCCAGTACAGTAGGCTATAACCATGCATGTACTAAAGGCTATAACCATGGATGTAATAAAGGCTATAACCACGGATGTATTAAAGGCTATAACCACGGATGTATTAAAGGCTATAACCATGCATGTATTAAAGGCTATAACCACGGATGTATTAAAGGCTATAACCATGCATGTATTAAAGGCTATAACCACGGATGTATTAAAGGCTATAACCATGGATGTATTAAAGGCTATAACCATGCATGTATTAAAGGCTATAACCACGGATGTATTAAAGGCTATAACGTGTCCCACATGGTATTGTCTCCAGTATTGTTTCCAGTTGATATGTGTTTCCCCCTAATGCAGGGGTCAGCAACCTACTGCTCCGGAGCCACATGAAGCTTTTTAGCTCCTCTCCATTGGCTCCCTGTGGATTTTTAAAAATGGAAATGAATAACTGTTTTTTGTTTACATTTTCCTTTTTATTTATTATTATTGTAGTTCTATGGTATGACGGAGTATTAGGGCCACATTGAGGACAAGAAATAAATCTGAGATTTCGAGAATAAAGTCATAATATTACGAGAATAAACATCATAAGATTACGAGAAAAAAAACTTGTAATATGAGAATAAAGTGAGAAGTTTCCGAGAAAAAAGTTGTAGAATTATATGAATTATATACTGGAGTACATTGCTGAATACACTTCTGTACTTCTACTTAAGTGACATTTTGATGTGGAATTTGCACCTTTTAAGCAATCAGAACACTTCATCCACAACTGCATGTTTTCTTCTCACGCATGTGCGTGCACGCTCTCTGACCTTATCAAACGTGGATTCCACATAGTACGTCTCATCATCAAATAGATTCACTCATAATTAAATCCCCTCCACGTCAAATTGCATGCAAGGCCAGGCAAAACAAACTATGTTTTTTTTCTATCCCTGCAGGGAGGAGGGATGGAGGCGTATTGTGGCTGGAACATGCTGGCTATCCTTCAGCACTCTGGGTAAATACTGGCAGTATGACAATAGACCAGCTTGAGCTGAGGAGGCTGTCACCTCAGCTCTTATCAGGCCGTGGATCTTCACGGTGTCTCTCACACTTCTCACTCTCTAAGAAAATACATGGCCTTTGTCAGCACCTGAGACCCTCCACATGCATACAGTATATCAATAAAAGTACACTTTATGGATACACAGTAGATGAAATAACTTTTTACTCACATTCAAGAACAATTCAGACAGATGATGCACACAAAATAAGTTGATTTCTCAACCTGTTCTTTTATCACTACCGCTGCATCTCTCCTCTGCTGTGGGACTGACAGTTCTCCTCAGATCTCCTCCAGCCTTTAGAGCAGATAACAGCCTGTCTGAGTGCTACTTGTTACAGGATGAAGCCACCCTCATCGCACACACATGCAATCCCCGTCTTCATAAATCTATCTGCTCCATCTCTGTAGCCACCACTCCCCTTCTCTAAGTACCTCCAGCTCCTTTCTCCGCTGATGAAAAGCAATCAAGTGCCGCTTGTAGGTGAAAATGTCACACAAGCCGATATTTACATTTCAGTCATTGTCACAACCCTCATGATGGACTCATGCGATCCCATTCTGTTGCACATGCACGGACACTTTGAGGTTGCGAAGGTGGCATTCCTAACCAGCGTGTGTATCTTCTCCTTTTAGAAGAGATGCTCATTGCATGACACTGGTGGCAGGACGGTAAAAAGAAACCGCTTGCTGTCTGCATTTCAATGGCATATCGTGACTGCGGTTAAGTAAAAGTTTTAGTATCTTTTGTCTATCTTTTCAAGTGTAGTGATACGTGATACTGATATCTTGAGCTCTTCAGCTGTATTTCATTTCCATTTCAGTGTGATGACAATTTGGAAACAGCAATATGGCGCTCTACGTCAATTTCTTCAGATAGCTTCTCCCTGAAACATTTACAGTATTGGGCCTTTTATCATATATTTTTTTTTCTTGTCTACAGTTGAGACTGCCTTTTACTGTCTTTAAGATGCTGTAGCGGGTTCAGTTTTAAAGCTAGAGTGAATATACTAGTATCATATAAAACTAGAAAACAAAGAATGCGTTGGTAGCCAACCAATGATGTCATGCTTGTCATTAGCTTGTCAGGAAGGGGCTTAAATAACGCTCAAAAGTTAGGCTAAATTTTGGCGAGGGAAAACTGCCATGGTGTTTTTTCCAAAGGGGTTCCTTGACCTCTGACCTGAAGATATGTGAATGAAAATTGGTTCTATGGGTACCTACAAGTCTCCCCTTTGCTCAACAGAAGTTGCAGAAATCTCATGTCAAAAGGTTTTGACACTAAATCACAGCATGGCTTTTCCTATGGTGTTCCTCGAGGTCTTGATGTCTTAATGTGGCATTTTGGAGGGATTTTTGATACATATTTTTTTTATCAATTCTCAAGTGGTAAAAAATGGTTAAATTTAGGTCAAATCTTTGTATCGAATGGTATCAACCTAAAAATTGCTGCAACAAATTAGGAGACATAACAGAGCATGGGAATGGCCATCATATACTTCTATATATACTCTCACAACTTATTTGAATGAATTCATGTTTATTTCTGTAGCATGATTAGAGCAACTTGACACACAGTGCTGAGCTGCATCTCAACTTAACCTTCAGGTTCTCAGCTTTCAGATGATGTACACCACTTCTATGTGACATCTACTGCTGACCTGCTATCTCCCCCTAAAGACCCCCCGTAACCTCCTAAAAAAGATTCAAACATGTCTATTATGGGTTAACTAATTGTAGTTTTTCTGGCTAATGCACCTGTAGTTTTTGAATCTTTTATGCCCTGTCAGTTGCTGAGGCTCAGAAACCTCCACTATCAAAGTGCTGATTGACAAAATTGTAATTTCTTTGCACAGTGTTCACATTATTTGGTGTAAAGCAGCGCTGCACAGGTGAAGCATGTGTGCGAGTGTGGATACAAACTCCTTCCCCTCATGATCCTTAATCCGGGTTAATTGCTGCAAATATTTGAGTTTTCAACCCCGCCGTACAAAGTTGGGTAGCGTTCCCATCAAAGCTGTGGTAGACCTCAGGGAAAACCTCGCAGATCAACTTGTTTATTATTTAGGGAATTCAATTGCACCTTTAAGAGTGTGTGTCAGGGAAGGAATGAGACCCTCAGGCAACATCTAGTGTAAATACAGGTTTATTAGGGATGAAAATGTTCCATGATAAACAAAAGGGTGGGGGGGGGTGGGGAACATTCACAGTACATTTCATCATTTCATCTCCCTATAACACGGCGAAACATTGTACAACTTCAAAACCCCATTGTTGCTCTGCACAGATACGGTGCCTCTTTACAAAAATATTTTCCTTAAGAAGACAAAAAACGGGCAATAGGGGGGGGCACATTGGCAAAACTAGTAATATTCTCCAACTTCCTTAATTTGATCTTCCTCAAAATGGCAACAAATAGTAAGCAAACATCTCAATCTAACAGTCCCTAAAGACAGCGTTTGTGTAAATTGACATGTAAGAACAATAACCCCTCATGAGCACTAATGACATATGCAGCTCTACACTTGCATAACATACAGTAAACTAGCCAGCGACAAACTGAGGTCTGATGGTTAAAACACATAATGTGAACACAAAACAGAAGGCGATTGGTCAGGTTTAGGATGCATGAGAGCTGACGGGGTGAAATCAGACGTGACAGAAGGAAAATGACTGGTCCGTTAAGACGCCACGTGGTCGATTCAGTCAAAGGTGATTGGTCAGATGAGGGACCTCTGGAAAGGTGTTGGTCGTTTTATGGAGAGGTAGGATAGTTGTCATGGTCAATGTATCAGGTCCCAGGATGAAACTAGAACGACTAACAGATTTTAACAGCAACGGAGACTGCCAACCTGTCACCTCATGTTCTTCAAACCGTGTACCAGAAAACTAATTCATCTACTGTATCATGACCACCAAAACTGGGTTAAGTAAAGTAATAAAAAGGAAGGAAGCAATCCCACCTCAGGTGTCTTCTGTGTTTTTAGTTATTAGTTATTTAGATGTAGAGTGGGAGCTACTGTCATTTTGTCAGGGATCTTTCAAGAAGTGCTAATACAGCAATTCATCTATATTTGTGCTGTGAAATCTATCCAGATTGATTGTAAAAATGGGACGTTATGGCACAAGTTTATGTTTATGGCAAAGGATAAAAAGAACATTTCCAATTGAGAAATGCATAATAATAACAAACATGTATTCTGAAATGTGGCGACAAATTGAATGAATTAGAAGCGTCATGTTGCTCGAGACTCTTTGCACAACAGTCAGGTTAACATCTGGCCCTAGTTTACAAACAGTGATCCTTCATTTTCCTCTAGAAAAATAATGAGGACACACACATATCGGAGTGGATGGAGCCACAGTCTATGAAAAAACACACACCCTTCTTTACCGTAAAGGCTATCATCATATGTACTGGAAGATCAGAACCACACAGGGTGATGATGTGATGCACCTGGTTCAAAAACATCAGAAAATCCATTCAGCTTTCAGAGCTACAAGAGTGTGTGTGTGTGTGTGTGTGTGTGTGTGTAGTAGTGCAGTCTTTACCAGCATTACATGACAGCTGTGGTGTCATTTGGTTTATTGCGTTAAATGCTTGATAGACGAGGTCTGAATGGATCTCTATTGATGTTTTTGGCTCCGTGTGTGATTGCTGCACTAGAGGCATAGTCTAGGTGGAGGTCACGAGACACATAAGTTCAAAGAAAAAAAGCAAATAGCATGACCAGATTTCTTTAAGCTATGGCTTCTAAAATGTGATTTTTCTAGGTTTATGATAATTATTAGACCAAATACAAAAATCTCTCAATACCGTATAAAACTGGAACTGAAAGAACTTTACAAAAATGTTGCGCTATTCTGCTTTTTTTTCTTTTTACTCGGACAGGAAAAGAAGGTGCGACGTTAGCATTTGAGAAAATAAAGGGAACACCACATTACCTTACGATAATAAAAGAAACCGTGGGTGAAAACTCTTATCGGTGTGGAAAAACGTTAGTTAGTGCCTAAGTCTGTCATACCTCTTTCTCTTCATAGCTCTGCTTTTGATCAGTTTTTATTTCAATTCATCTAAAATTGTCTTTCAATTATTGACTATTTCCTAAAATATCTTAACACTGAAATTTAACATTATCTAACATCTTAATGCTTAATCTACATTTCTGATTGTTGTACATTAATATAGGCGTCTATAATGAAGATGACACAGCTGTTTGCTCGCCAGATTACCACATGCAAATTGTTGACATACCCTTCCTTTAATATCTAGAAATAAAAGACGTGCTTGTAAATCTGTATCTAAGTACCACAGTGGGAGCACTAATAGACAAACCACAATATCTGCATTGCTTGGCTCCTACTGCACAAGCATTTTACAACCATTACAATCTCTTTTATTTCTAGATGACAGGAAGGGTGAGCCAATAACTGTTATATCATCTTTGCTCAATCAGTCCCAATCGGACAAAGATCATCTTACTGTGGAGATATTTTTGGTGCCTCATTGTCTTCGTCCTCGCTCCGTGTGCTCTTAGTGGATGGAGGTGTCGCCTTACTGACTCTGAGACTCGCGGACTTTGGCTTGCAGGGCGTCACAAGTCTTCTTGGCGTCGCCTAGCAGCATCGCGGTGTTGGGCTTGTAGAAGATGGGGTTGTCGACAGCTGCGTATCCAACGCCCAGGGAACGTTTCATCACGATCACCTACATCCACGTGCACAACACAGACACACACGCATTAGCCTCTAATTGGACGATTCCATGTGACGATACTGAAGAAGAAGAAGCTTTTAAAAGGCTAATTCTTTTTCAAACTGAACCTGAATGTTCTAATCCCATCTCTGACATTCTCTCCTCCTCAACGACCTCCCTGCTAGAAATAGAGCTGGGATGTTTGAAATTTAATAACAGCTGCTTTATTAACATATTTAACAACACTGATGTCATTAAAAATACTGTGCGTCCATCAGTAGACCTAATTACATTAGAACCTGAAACGCCTTCAGAGTTTGTTTTGGACAACATTAATTCAATAAAGATGTATTTTACTAAAGTTTGACTCATCAAAAGTCTAAAAGTAGTTTATGTGTGTTCTCATATGACTCATGCATGCATAACTGGGCACTTATGAATGGCTTTTTAAAAGCATTTTTGTGATTTTTTTTGTGGGAACCCAAATTTTTGTCTTGTTTTTTAATCTGTGCACCTGTATGTGCGTCTCTGTGTGCGTCCATACGAGTGTGTGTGTGGTTAGGTAGAATGTCCTCTTTGATTTCCCCGGGGGAAAGTGTGTGTGGAAACAAGTGGGAGCGCCGTATAAAAATCCCAGATCTCGGAGCGGTGCCAGCGGGATGCTCCGAATGTCGTCATTCCACAGCGACACAGTCACCACTAATGGGATCAGGATGGGACCGCACCTGGAACTGTAACAATCTGTGTCTACGCATGTGAGCATGAGTGTGTGTGTGTGTGTGTGTGTGTGTCTTCAAATGGAGGCCCCTCTACGGGTGTGGACTCCAACATCCAGTTGTGGCGATAAAAAGCAGTCCAGTTGTTATAAAATCCTCCATTCCTCTTTATCTTTTTGGGCTTCAGGACAACCTCATTATCAAACATGCATGCACCAGATGTCTCACCTGCTTAGACTTCCAGACCTCCAGCACCGGCATGCCAGCAATGATAGAGTTGGGATCTTCCTGGGAGGCTGAGTTTACGGTGTCATTGGCCCCGATCACCAGGACAAGGTCCGTTTCTGATTGGACACACAACAAATTAATATCAAAAAACATATCTCAATCCTTTTAACATGAAGTTTACTGGATGTATTATCTCCATGGTGTTATATCCTATCCAGTCTTTCACTTATCAGCTCAAGTTAGATCACTGTAGTCTTGTTGTCACTGTGTAACCCAATATCACGCCAAAGCGTGTAATAGACCCCCCTGTCCACCAGAGGAAAGCGTATCAGTGTCATGTTTTGCCTTGCTGAGGCGCAAATATCACACGCGTGTATGAAGGTGCAGTACCAGCAAAGGGTAACAAAACCACTTAGTTAGGTTTAGGAAAAAATTCATAGTTGGGCATAACATAAGTACGTAAACTAAGTAAAATACGTATGAAACAACGCAACATCAGTATGGAAAACATGTGACAAACATCACTAACACAAAACAAAACCCTGGTCTCAAACACCGGTCTCCTGGTTGGAAGTCCTGTGTTTGTTGGACACATCCACCTCCCCTCCCTCCCTCCCTCCCTCCCTCCTTCCCTCCTGCCCACCTTAAGCAGTCTTTCTCCCTTTTTTATTCTACATCACTAGCTTAGAGCGTAGCATATTTACGCAGATGCATTTACATTGTAGTCAGTAAAGACATGGCATGAAAATGACACGCCTAAAGCAAGAGGGCCGTTTTTATTGCACGTTTTTGCCTTGCGCATTATGGTGTCATTCACACGCCTTATCGTGCGGTCGGGCTGCTCTGTAAGTTTGCCAGGCAACCAGCGGAGAATCCAGGAAGTCCTGGCCAAGAAATAATTCCACCACCTAACTTCCCATAAAACCACAACTACTCTAGCTTCATATTTACACCAACATGAGAGCCAGAGTCTTCTCATCTAACTCAGCAAGAAAGCGAATACCGTAAATTCCGGACTATTAAGCGCACCTGAATATAAGCCGCACCAACTAAATTTAAAAAGAAAAAAAAAAAAAGTACATATATAAGCCGTACTTGTCTATAAGCCGCAGTTGTCCACGTTGTAACATGAGATATTTACACAGAAAGATGGTACAAATAAAGGTTTTTTAATTTTTTTTTTAATTAACGAAATGCTTGTTTTCTGAACAATGCCTGTAACACGGCAGTTACACAGCAGTAACACGGCAGTAAAACGACAGTAACGTAACATGGCAATAACACTGCTGGTTTGAAAAATAACCAGCCTACTAGCCGTAGCCCGTTAGCCTACCAGAAAAGTCACTGATCGCTATGTTCATCTTCCTCCTGCGCACTGAAACCATTGAAGTCGTCTTCTTCAGTGTCGGAGTTGAACAGCCTCAGAATGACTTCATCACACACTTTCTCAGTCTCTCTGTCGTTGTCGCTCTCAGTGTCACTTTCGTCTCGAGGTGAATTTGTGCTGTCCAAAACGAGCAGTGCTTTTTAGCTGGGCCGTTA
>CAKALG010043269.1:0-12067 GCA_916700815.1 Helicolenus hilgendorfi
AGGCTGAGAGGCGCTCACCATCGGCCCCGTATTGGCCAACCGTCGGCTTGGTTTGTCAGCGCTTTTACCCTTTTGAGGCAGTCCACATTAGCTCCGGCGATTCTACACCATAGATGCCAACGAATAAACTCAGGTTTAAGTGTTTTTGTGATGGTGTTGCTGTTGCAAAGAGTCCACTGTTCTTTATTTACTGCAGAAGGACAATCTTACTGTTGTTCATTTCTTCTATGGAGTAACATAATGCATTGTTGCTTCACTAAAATACATATTTATCAGGACAAAAACTTAAACCAGCGCAACTCATGCATTATAAAGAAGGGCTACAAATTTCAACATTGAGCCATATGTGCACACACATCTGCACATCTCCTTGTTTTAAAAAAAAAAAACAGCCAAATAAGAATAAAAGAAGGGAAACTAAAGAGGAGGACAATTGTCACCTTGTCCCCGGAGAGCTCCTCCAGTCATATCCCCGCACACAGACAGGAAGTCACACATAATGCTGGCCAAACAGAAAGATACCAGGGCTTCCCTGAAGGAAACCTGAGACCACAGGACACCGGATCACCGAGGGGTGGTGGGGGGGGGCCGTGCCTCCCTCTCTATATCTGCAGGTACAATAGAACCTGCTGCACTAAGTACTATTCACCACAGGTAAGGGATATAGGGCCACCGTGTATGGTGAATAAAGTAGGCAGGTATCCGCAGCTCCTTATTCATAGGGGATTAAGTAATGGTGGCACGGGAAGAAAAGGAGGAGGTCACAAAAACATCAAAAACATAAGTGTCACTTTCACCTGCTGGTGACATCATTGGACAGCGGACGCTCTTAACAACGATGAGTTGTCGACTGTCTCATATACGGCACCTAAATGAAAGGGGTGTCTATAGGTGCTGGAGCTCATTGTTACAGATTTAATGGACTCTGGACTCACAAAGCCAAACTTCATGTTGGATTCTGAGGGGGCAGGATGCTTGGGCTTTCTCTATCTAAAGACTGCCTTCCAAATATCAGGCATGTTTGATGCTAATGGGACAGGTGCCAATGGAACTGGTGCTACATGGTGCTCCCAGTCCCGTTGGCACCTGATCATTTCCAGCACACCAGTCCTTTCCTAGTGTCCTGTAAAGGCCCAGACACACCAACCCGACATCAAGGAACTAGCTGCAAAGAAGGCCGACTTTTACGTTGCCTCACAACACACCGCAAAAACTACTACATCCACGTTCTGCGGTAGTCTGTATTCTTCACTCAAAAAGGGAAACCGGAAGGCCCAGGACTGCGGATATACAAGCCGTTGTTATGATGCGTACATGAAATAGAGCAGCGCTTGCCGACCATTTTCACACCACTCTCACTCACCACTTATACCCCTTTCACACCGAGGACTCAGCCAGGGTTGATTGTGTGTCTGAAAGGGTTAAACTGCTTTGACTGACTTCGCGTCGCGACCCAGGTCGAGAGGTGGGTCAAACCAGGGTCGATTTCAGTGTGAACGACACGCACTTGGGGGTGGGACACATCCATTTGGTTGAAAATGGGGGCACACAGGCATATAACGGAAACAAAACAAAGAAAAGTAAAAGCACCTTTCACATAACAGGCGTGTTCGATGATAATAGGACTGGTGCTAATGGGACAGGTGGGACTTCTCACAGCAGGGCGAGGATGAGGCCGTCCTGCCGGATGTGTATTCTGACAATTCGACGACCCACTTGAACCTTACTTAAGGCCACACCATCTGCATGGACCTCTGATCACTTCCAGCACATCATTCCTTCCCCTCATTTACATTAAAACAAACCAAAGTGTGTGTGCCTGGTGTGTGTTGTTGTTCAAAGGGTATCCCAGTACTCTCTTTTGTCTCTGTCATTAAAAGCATTGTATGCACACAACATGCTTGTTGTAGCTATGTTTAACACTGTTTAGAATGCGTTTACATTACAGAGTAGTGTAAATACCATAGAATAGAAAGTGAGAAAGACAGCTTTTGGTCAGTGGGAAATGATGCGGATGGGCCCAACAAACGCAGGACTTTCAAACAGGAAATGAGTGTTTGAGAGTGGTGTTCACTGACTTATTTTGAAGTTACATTGGTGACGTGTTTTCTGTACTTCTGTCACATTGTTTCTGTACATATTTTACTTAGTTTACGTACTTATTTTAAGCTCAACTGTGATGTTTTTCCTAATCCTACTAAGTGGTTTTGTTGCCTCAACCTAACTGCGGCAGTTAATGTAGTTTTGTTGCATGGCGTAAAAATTACACGCAAAAGAGATCGGGTTGATAAATACATGACTCTCCCTCCACAGTTTTTTTTATCTGTGTGCTTATGATGGATGATAAAAAGCCTCTTCCGACATCTTTTGTTAGCGCCCAGCCAAAATTTGATTATGGTTTGCATGGATTAGCATGTGAAAGTCATCATCTGGATGACGACAGCGAAGTTTCAATCCGATGGCTGCCTCCACCCGAGTCGTCTCCGCTCACTCTTGTGTCAAACAAACGAGTCGATCAACTTCACCTTTGTCTTCGTGGTGAAAGTCATCGCGTCTCTCACATCTAGACATTCCTGCATAGATAAAGAGATCAGATACCTGTGTGAGTGAGATGAGATGGGTAGCTAATGAGGCTCTATTTATCACAAGTGAGTAAGTGGCTTAGTGGGAGGCATCAGACGCTGCCATTGTCATTAACGTGTCACTAAGAGCCCAAAAAACTGTCAGTAATAAGCCCTAACCACTACAAAAGTGCACTGTAAAGTCAGATTATGACATGACAATTTATGTAAATTGGATAAACATGTGTAGGCTAATAAATGCCTAAAAGTCATTTTAAACAAATTATATGCAAAATGAACAGAAAACAACAATTTGCACTTCCAGGCTTAAATTCATGGTGTAAATACAGACGATGTAGACTACAGCTACAGTGCAAAAAAAAAAAAATGTCTCCAATTTCTTCGGTAATACCCTAAAAAAAAGGATTTTTAGTATACTTCTTTAAAGTTAAAATAAGAGAGTATGCTTTCAGTTTACTTTTTATGTACTAATCAGAGATACACTTAACAAAATTATACTTAAGTATACTTGGCTTATACCGACAAGTATACAGAAAGTCTAAGTGTTCTTGGCAAGTGTACAAAAAAGTCCAACTTGGCTTATACTGAAAAGTTTACAGTAGGTTCACTGAAAGAAAACATACAAGTTTACTTCCAGTAAAAACTATGAAGCTATAGTAGTTTACGGAAAGTATACTTTAAAGTGTACTTTCATAAACTAAAAAGTATATATCTATAACTATATATACTGTATAACTATAATCAGTATACCTATAAGTTGATTTGTAGTATAGTTCACATTATGGTTGCAGTAAACTTGGATGTAAACTAGTTGTGTACTCAAAGTTTACTACTCTTAAATTATAAGTATACTTTTATAAACTAAAAAGTGGGTCAATTTAGTTCCCAAGAATTATTCAAGTAGTACAAGTATACTACTAGTACATTGATATTAGTACACTTATTACATAAAGTATACTTGGGATTTTACTTGAACTATACTTAAGTTTACTTCATACTTTCACTGAATGTTTTCAGACATAAAACATATAAAGCTGCCACACTGATAGATAATCATTAGAGGGAAAGTCATACTTCATCATATTTGCTGTCAAAAAGTTGTCTAAAGTGTTTGCGGTGAGTAAATGCTTCTGACGTTTAGCACGAGCAGCCAGTTGCAACATCACACTCGGAGACGTCCAACACAAAAGAGGAAGGGATGCACATATCTCCGCTGAGAGAAGCCACACTCAACAGATAACTATGTACATTATGTTTATGAGGGGTGTGACTCTTGTCTCTTCACTGGAAAAACCCGCTGTTTCAGAGCAACTATGCTTTCACTACCGTTTCTGGCATTTCGCTGTCCATCTGACTGACTGCAGGCATGTCAAGGCAAGTTCTCCGGGGTTCAGATGCCCGAAGCACTGAGAACTTCATTAAAATAACACTTGGGATTTTTTGGCTATGATCTAAATGACAAAATAAAGTCATTTGTATAACCCACAGACGTCTTTCGTGCTTTAAACTAACACAGTAAAAGTTACTCTGTTTAATTCACACGCTGCACCATATGTACTTTGATAGTTGTTTTTGGATTAGCCGCCAGAGTTTAGGCAACAGTGGTGGCAAAACAACACTACTTATTTCACTTTCACTCGTTTTTTAATCAAGTTTGATTCATGGGATTTTACCAATTTCGTGTCCATGTTAATGGAAGTTCTCTGTGGCTTGTCAGAGGGAATTCATGTCGTTAAAAATAAACCCCGTAATACAAAGTACAACTCAGATTGATGATGTACCAGTGCCTGAATATCCGAGTATTATTCTCCTTTAAATCAGAAGTTAAAGCCCATAGTATATGGAAGGATTATTTACTTATGTATAGCCTACTGATCTAGTAAGTGTTGTTGAGATATTGTTAGATTAAAGCAGGGGTCTGCAACCTGCGGCTCCGGAGCCACATGCGGCTCTTTAGCCCCTCTCCAGTGGCTCCCTGTGGATTTTTAAAAAATATAAAAATAAATAAAAAAGGAAATGTAAACAAAAAACAGTTAATCGTTGTTGTAGGTCTACGGTACGACGGAAAAAATTAATCTGAGATTTCGAGAATAAAGTCATAATATTATAAAGTAGTAATTTTCCGTGGTTTTTTTTCTCTTAAAGTTATGACATTATTCTCGTAATTTTATGACTTCTTTTCTTGTTAACTTATGACTTTGTTCTCGTAATATTATGACTTTATTTTGGATTTCGAATCGAATTTTTTTCCCCTCATTGTGACCATAATACTCCGTAGTACATTTGCACTTTGGCCCTCACTGCGTCAGACTTATATACTTTATACTTAAACTACTTTTTTTGCCTAAAATGGCTCTTTTGATAGTAAAGGTTGCTGACCCTTTGGTTAAAGAATCTTGACCTGTGTATGTTCTCTTGTTGTGAAGTGTTTTCTGACTTGATTACGCATCATATAATTAGGAATATAGAAAGTGAATGTAGAGAAGAGATTGTTTCGTTATTACTCAGATTTCAAAGCCACATTGTTTTGCGATTCATCGTCGTAGTTACATTTGTTCACAGGGCAGAGCAAACATCTCTAACCGTTGGTTGATGACGGAGACGAGTGACTCGCTCGTCACATGCCAACAGTTATCAGATTGAATAATAAGAAAGTCCCCCCTCGCAAAACTGGTTATCGAACACCTCATCAATATGTTTCAATTTCTCTGCTCTCAAAGTTCAGCCCTTTGTGTTCTCCTTCCTCGTTGACTCATCTCGTCCAACCTGCTCGTCCTTCCAAGACATTAAATCATGTTTTCCGCTGCTATACTTCTTTCTTTAATCTCTCAATCTATATTTCTATGTCTAGATGAAAACACTTTTCATCTATGATGCAGAGATGAATAGACAATCAAAGACATCCCCAGGGTGAATATATCATCAAAAACCTCTGCTGATGAGTGATTAATCAACCAGCCTGTCAACACTTCAAGACACTTTATGGTTTAAGTCATGTGTCTCCCTTTCATTCAGACCCAGTGTCAGCAGACAATCCAGCAAATGCAAGTCCTCGTATCCAAACAACAGTCAGTGCGTTTCAAACACAACTCATAACTGTTTTCTGAAGTTGAAACCTTTTGGTTTCTAAATTATCCGTTGCTTATTAGCTGTAAAAGCAGAAGTTGTAGTCATTCCAAAGAGGGATGTTTTAGTTTTGTTTTGTTTTTAATCAGAGTGAACTTACACACAACCGCCCCTTAAAGGAATAGTTCAGCATATTGCAGTCGACGCTAATTTGTTTTCTTGCATTAAATCTTGTTTGTTTAAGTTCCTGGAGTCTCTTCTGGCCAAGAAATAGGCTGAATTATCATTTTACACTTTGGTTGTGAGAGTGGCATCAATCTTCCAGTCTAGCTCTTTGTAAAAAAATAAAAAATAATGAAGTGTATTTCCCATTATGGGTATTTTATTCAAAATTGAATGCCACACTAGCGTTATGTGACCAGTCAAAACGCTACTGCTGAGCATGTGCTCTTTAAGTGGAACTGATTTGACTTCCTGCTTTTACACTTTGTGTAAACAGAAAACATTTTAAGCTGTCTGAATAAACTATTAATCATTTATTCCTGAGAGACTCAGTTAACAGGTTTCAGAGGTACATTTATATACATTTAGATTAATTAAAAAGGTGATTTATGTTTGTTTGTTTAGCAAAATCAAATCTTTCATGAAAACTTCCCATTGAAAACTGTTTGGATTTTGATAAAGTGTTAATCTTCCCAACATTAAACTCATCAATAGATGTTTACACAACCAGGCTCCTGAGGTTGTCGGTGGTATTTTGGCTCAGTAACTTAACAGCTCAAAACATGTACAACGGGTCAATGTACGGGCATTCAACACAGAATTAATCAGAATTTAGACAACTTAAAATATAAATTGACTCCGAGCCACCAGTCGTGTAATTATGGTTATGGCACTATAAATCTGTTGTATGTACTGATTTATTAACAAAAGCCCATTAGGGACAAACACTACAACTTAACTTATGTTATTAACCTCGTGTTTTGTGGCATCAGACTATTTGTTGAGTTGCCTGTGTTTAGATATCTATCTCTATTCAAATAAACATTCTTATCTTGATCTGTCTTTTCTCTCTCATCACACTTTACTTCTGAACTCTACTCTAAATCCCTCCTCCCCTTTCTTCTTCTTCTTCTTCTTCTGCAGTCGCTCTTTGCCTCTCTGTGCATGTTGGATGTGATTCAATATCCCGGAGTCATCAGGAGACCTGGACTGTGTTTATTCTTGTAGGGCCTCAGGTGATTCAGCTGCTCTCGATATTAACTGAGAGATGTTTTTGAACTGTAAAGTGCATCACATCACAAGTCTGATATTGCTGATGGATGTTATTCAGTTGTGAGATTTATTGGGCTTGTTGAGCTTTAAAGTTACAAGAAACTCCGTCCATCCCCCGTTTATGACAACGTTGCTTTACGCTGGGATATCATATTTCTAATGACTTCAAAATTGTAGGTGACATGCACATGATTTCATAAATGCGTCTTTGTAGCTGCACCCGATTTGACTGCTATCAGCTAATTAAATGTATATTATCAGTCGTTATTACACAGCTTTGTTGAATACTCGATTCTGATTGGTCAGTCAGGGCGTTCTACTGTCTGTTATTTCTTTATAACAAACCATTGCTATGAACACAGATCTGAACTCGGACTCTGGCGGATCGTTTTTGTGTGAAATGATTGACTTTTTAAATAAGCCTTTATTTGTTTAATAGGCCTTTTTTTGTGTTATTACTGTAACCGTAACCATGCTATTTTCCTAAGTTTAACCATATGGTAGTCACCATGCACAGATAGCCTCCAGCAGAAAGACAGAATTTTTGCTGACTCATGCTGTGGTTCCTGTAAGTCTGTTTAAGCACCATCTTCCCGTGGAGAAAATAACCAGTCTGTTAAATAATTGTCCATTTAACAAGTCCTGATTTGAACTTAAACTTTGACAAAGGCATTTTGATCTTACATGACATTGGATCAACTGATGCTGCTTGTGAGCAGAAACAAACAGAAAACACGGTTGATTAGCATTGTGCATGCAAGAGAAAGTTAAAAAAGCTACTGTACTCAGCAACAGCAACAACGATATGTTTACTATTCAATCCAGAGGCTAAACCGTCATCAGGGTTTAGTGAATAACGAGAGGCCAAATCAGACGTATTAATCACTACTGCATATTTAACATCGAGGTGCTAATGAAACAGAAAACAGCCCGAAGCTTCGACTCGCAGGTCATCTGCAGGTGAAAATAGGAGACGATCAAGTCGGTGCACGATCAGTCGTCCTTACCAATAGAAATTAATCACATTTCCCCGGCTGTCTGTCACAGATCAACTGAGGTGTTTCGAGGACGTATAAAAAATCACGGCAGACATATTGCAACACATCCACTCCGAGTGCACGCTGAACACACACACAAACACACGCACACACACACACACACACAGATCTGGAAAATCCCACATAGAGCCCCCACCTCGAGTCGTAACTCTAATTGAAGCCTCATGCCAGCAATTGCTGCATTTGCTTTTATAGCCCAAATTCAGCAAATGATTTTAATGAGAGGGGCACAGAGGTTGAGTGATGCTAGCAGTTTAAAACTACTGTTTTAGTGGCCACTTGATTCAAAACAAATGTTTTCATTCAGCTTATCCCTTAGCAGACAGAAAAGTAAAACATGGTAACTTTATACCGGCCCTGTCTCCTACAAAATACACTCCCATACACCTATACTGCATTGTGAATTATCTTTCGAGGGGAAATGTATTTTGTGTTGGATTACGGTTGTTTTTAAGGAGGAGGTCGGGGTGTGGACAGGTCAAACAAACACAGGACTTTCAGCCAGTTGGCCGCTGTTTGTGTCCCGTGTGAAACTAAAAGTCAACATTCACTTATTTTAATTTACATCCGAAGCTTAAATAATGTAATATACCAACCCGGTCTCACAGGAAGGCATTTAACTAGCACAACATTACATGGACATTCATGTCTTGAGGACGCATTTTAGGCTTCTCGCATGTCATTTGTACGCCTCTTTTTTCACGTGTCATTTGTATGCCAGAGGGTAGAGCAGGTTGTCCACCCATCGGAAAGTCGGTGGTTCGATCCCTGGCTTCTCTGGGTCACATGTGTCCTTGAGCAAGACACTTAACCCCAAATTGCATAGCCATCGTTGTGTGAATGAATATTTAGATTAGATTCTGATGGGCAAAGTTGGCACCTTAGCAGCCTCTGCCATCAGTGTATGAATGTGTGTGTGAATGGGTGAATGCTGACATGTAGTGTAAAGAGCTGTTGAGTGGTCAGAAGACTAGAAAAGCGCTATATAAATACAAGTCCATTTACAAGTTACGGTAATGTCTGCAGTCATGTTGCAGGCAACAAAACCACTCACTTGGGTCATGCATGGTTGGGCTTAAAATAAGTACGTAAACTAAGTAAAATACGAACAGAAACGGCGTAACATAAGTACGGAAAACACGTAACATACGTCACTAAAAAACATGTGGCAAACAATGTTAACTTACAAAACAAAACACCGACTTTTCCTGGTTGAAAGTCCTGTGTTTGTTGGACCCATCCACCTTATCACCTACCTGCCAGAAGTGGACTTTCTCACTTTTTGAGTGAGTGTGATGAGTGATTATCGTGCCATTTATGCACCTTTTCATGCAAACAGGCTGAACATACATAGTAATTTTAAGCCAAACCATTATATTATTTTTTACTAAACCTGACAAAGTAGTTTTGTTGCGTTTTACAAAGTAGTTTGTTGCATAATTGTTTTTTTTTGTTGCAATTTAAGTTAAAATTGCGACCGTAATCCAGGAGAAAATACGTTCTCTCAACCCTCTATACTTAACTGAGAGTGCAGTTTAGTTGTAGGAGACAGGGTTGCTTTATACACACTTTAATTTGAACAAATGTTGCATGCTAACAATCAATCTTTTGAAAGAAATGTTCGCAACATGCTTTCCCGAACTTTCAGCCTGTTGAAGAAGCACTACATGAATATTCTATTTTTATATCATGACATATTTTGAGATCTTAGAAAAAAATAATTCTGAGCAACTGAAAATGTCCTTTGATACTTCATCTTTCTTTTTAAGTTAAGTCTGCCGAAGCGACCTCAAAGAAGCAAAATTACTGTTTGGTGGAAGCTGGTGGAACATGAAGCGCATTCGCCCCGAGGCAGCTCTGTCTGGGGAGGGCTCCACTCCGGCTCCAGTGGTCTACAGTTAGTCGGGGAGTCTTCAGACAGATGTGGCGAGCTGCATGTGATCAGTGCCACTTTAATTTTAGTTTAGTCATCATGTGGTGGCGAACAAAGCTGACTGATGCCAGTCTGGCAGCAGTAACATGGACGGAGAAGTCCTACTTAGTCGCCGCTCTCCTGTCTTCCCTTTTTCCTTAAAGAATAATCTGATGTTTAACTTCTGACTTATATTACGTTTGATCTTTTTATTTCACAGTTTGAAGGCCTCTTTGCAATATATCGTAAGAGCAGTTCCTTTCAAACTGCCTTATCTACTTCAATGGATCGCTAATTTTACCCTTTGAAATGGTGGATTTCCCCCGTACGGCTTTGAACACCAGTGCAAATTTGTGAGTCTGGAAGCTTCTCTTTCATGATGGCTCTTTGATTCTGAGATAACCACTTATTCAAAGATGAAGATAAGATTTGGATAACTGGAAATTTTTCTTTTACTCCACCTGCACTGTCGATACAATCCTGTCTCCTGTGAAATTTTGTTCTCATAACTGCATTCTCAACTAGGTTTCAAATGAAACATATTTTCTCTCGGATTACGGTCGCAGTTTTAAACACAAAAAATAAAAAAATACGTTCCCTCAAAATACAATTCACAACGTAATTTTGTGACCAGGCTGGTCAATATCACACACATTGTAGACTTTGCATTTTGTCCCACCACTCAACAACCAAAATAGATTTCCGGCAGTATTTTAGATATGTCCGTAAGGGAGTAGTCTGTCATTTTGGGAAATACCCTTATTAACTATCTTGAATGCAGGGATTGATACCACTCTCACATGAATTATGTACAGAGCTGGAGCCAGGAGGCAATTCGCTTATAGCTTTACTGTTCATCATGTGTGACATTTTTTATACTAAACCCAGATCATATCTCTGTACGAACTGAATGGTCAGAGTGACGCACTGATGGAACAGCACCTCCTTGCCCTTGTGTAGTGTTTTTGCTCAGCCACACACTAGTACATCCATGGCATCGGATAGGAGAATTTCCAGTGGCCACCAAAAATTAAGCAAGTACAGTAAACTAGGGCTGTCGAGCCATTAAAATATATCATCGCAAATTAATCACACATTACTTTATCTGTTCGAAATGTACCTTAAAAGCAGATTTGTCAAGTATTTAATACTCTTATCAACATGGGCGTGGACAAATAAGCCTGCTTTATGCAAATATATTATTGGAAATCAATTAACAATACAAAACAATGACAAATAGTGTCCAGAAACCTTCACAGGTACTGTATTTAGCATACAACATATGCTCAAATCATAACATTGCGTGAACCCATTTTCATTCACATATCTTGAGGTCAGAGGTCAAGGGACCCCTTTGAAAATGGCTATGCCAGTTTTTCCTCGCCAAAATTTAGTGTATGTTTGGAGCGTTATTTAGCCTCCTTCGCAACAAGCTAGTATGACATGGTTGGTACCAATGGATTCTTTAGGTTTATGTAGTTTCATATGATACCAGTATCTTCACTCTAGCCCTAATGTAAACAAGGGGAACGGACCGGACAAGGGGAACAACTAGCCTGGGTGTCTGCAGCTAAAAAAAAATATCCTACCAACACCTCCAAGTAAGTAACTAATTCACATGTTGTAACTTGTTTGTTTACTCGAACAAAGATGTAAAAAAAGACAAGACTCTTGGAAATAACTGCATCTGTCTGTTGTTCGCCAAGAAATTGTTCCAGCAAAGCAAGGAAGCAGATCAGCACGTCTTTAAAAAAGTCCTTTAAATTCCCCCCTCACCCACTCTCCTTCCGTTGTCAGGCATCTACCGGCTGAAGGGTGTCGGAAGACAGAGTGTGGGTGACTTTGACCCAGAGTGATAGTTACTTATGTAATGACTAGGTCCTGCGCAGGGAGTGGGAGGGCAGCAGTTGACCATGAGCACTGTCAAGGTCAGCCTATAATTAGCACCTTTTGGCAGGTCAGAGTGGAGGGAGACGGAAGTGTGGCTGCAGTCTAATCAGCTTTACATCACAGAGTGGGTGGTGGAAGGAGGCGCTCTGAATATATGGAAGGTTCAATTACAAACTGCGGTTACGTTCATCACAAACCTACAGGATTTCCAGCAGGCACCTACACTCACAGCTGTTGATCTTTGACCTCAGTTCACCTCTCACAGTGTGTGAATGGTCGCTCTG
>CAKALG010043271.1:5815-19381 GCA_916700815.1 Helicolenus hilgendorfi
CAGCCCCTAAGGATTTCAATGGATATGTTCCAGATGAGTCAAAAGTACAACAACGGAGGACGTATCACTGGGGGTAGACAGATAAGTCTACAAAGCGAAAAACAAAAATAAGGCTTCATTAGAAAAGCAGTTTATTGCTGTTTGCTGTATTATCCTCCATGTGAAAGTCTAATTACAAAGCTAATTCAGGAGAAATCAATTTGAACTGATTTTTTTGTAAGAACATTCTGATTAAATTCAGCTATACAAACTTTTCTCCATTCCTTATTAATAATGGTATTTGTTTTTCATTTGCACATTTAGTAAACAGGAAATCTTTGTCTTTAGTGAGTTTTGAAAGTTAATTTAATTGTATAAAGAATACAAAAAAGATGTTTTCATAGTTATTTGAGCGATTAATACTACTTAGAATCTGACTATGATCCTTGTTTCTGGTAGACTGTATGCATGCTGTTTACTATTAGAAATTAAAGTGGCAGTAGGCAGCATATTTTTGGCAAAAATTCCATAATAACCTTTCAGCATATTGTAATGCAAGTGTTCTGGGAGAAAATGAGATCTCTGCACCTCCTCATGGCTGTTTTCAGGCTTTAAAAAATCTAGCCCATGACAGTAGACTTTCACCAATCACATTGAGATAGAGCGTTCCTATTGGCTGTGCTCCAGACGGCAGATGGACAGCGGACCTCAGATCAGCTCTTACTGCTTGTTTTCCTACGGGTCTGTGAATCTTGCAGATGCCGTTAGGAGCACCGGAGGACACCGCAGGACACAGACGCACATGATTTTTTTCAGGTCACCTGTTTCATGTACTACCGTCACGATATAGCGACCGTTTTATAAAAAGACATAATTTAAATCATATTTGCTCCAATCTCGCCTACTTCAGCTTTAACAACAACCTTTTCAGCAACTTCAGAAATTATTGCTAAATCTTACGAATACAAGCATGCCGTTTTGGTATTTTGGGGGATTTCTTGTTTTTACCATTGACTGTATATAAGAAGTCGACAGTCACCGTGACATCACCCATTGATTTGTAGACTAACATTTTGAAGCCTCGAGTTTGGCATTCTGGCGTCGCCATGTTGGTTTTTTGCAACCAGAATTGACACGAGAGGGTGGAGCTACGTACAACCGAACACTGAGTAACATATTTTTAGCCAACCAAAAAGGTTACAATTAACTTTAATGAACTGAAAACACATTGTGAAAGGGTTAAAGTTCAAAGAGCAAACTGTCAATCACAAGGTAGCCACACCCTAAAGCATCCCCTGCTTTATGGTCTATTTGAATCTAAATGGGACCATAATTTACTAAATGAACATCATGCTGTGTTGAAGAAGACTTGAAACTAGCGATTGAGACCATAAACTCATGTTTACAATGTTTACTGAGGTAATAAATCAAGAGAGAAGTAGGCTCATTTTCTCATAGACTTCTATACAATCAAAAAAATGTTGCTACCAGAAGACTCGCCCCTCGCAAGTTTAAGGCACTTCAGCATTGGCTTCACTTTTCAGACCTGCCCACTGGTGTTTACATAACCAAGCCACGCTAGTTTTGTTGGACCATGAGTACAGCCTGTTGGTAGAACAATTGATTAGAATATCTTGATGTGTCTGTCTATTTTGCATATTAAACAATGTGAGCAAATTTTCAAGTTCCAATCTTTCACTCGTAGGTAAATGAAGATATGGATTTGCACACAGACTTCCATTTAGTCCTCTTTGTGAACAAAAACAGTGGGTATTGGGCTACAACATGAGTGAGTGCTGACATGGGGTTGTACTAATGATGCAACGCCTGAGGCAAACTGACAGGTCGGCTGTAGGGGTCCAGACTAGAACTCCAGGCTGCTGATGCTTACTGCTGACAGATATTGACTTCTTCTGAAGCAAGGCCTTGCGTGGCTGTGTTGGTGATTACCATGTACTGCTTGTTGACATGTGGAGTGTTGTCAGGCATATTCAGAGGTTTGAAGCCCCCACACCATGACACCATGAACTAGTCGCAGAGACTTAATATGTCTTGGCTAGAAATGCGATTCCTTTCATTGATTTTATTTCCCCCTCTATTTGCGTGCGATGGCTGGATTATATGTTCTCATTTTCTCCAGAGCTGACGGTGTGCACTCTCTCACTCATCCTCAACTCTTTATTATCAACTCCCTATTAGCTCCCCCCTGGCTCCTTTACTTGTTCCTGCTTTCTTTGATTATCCAATTAGTCAAAGTCTCTTGGTTTGAATCATTCAAACTGTTCTCCCTGTCTTTTTGTCCCTTTTGGTTTCTACGGCAACATTATTATCCTGAAATGGAGCCAACCCCGTCTTCTAAGAACTATGTACGTATACAACTAATTTGCTTTGGGTTTTTTTACATTGACTGCAAAGCATTCACTATCAATGATGCAAACATGCAGAGTCTAGTCACAAAAAAACACTACTTGGTTAACTGGTCTGGGTGAATGGAGACATGATATAAATAATGCATTTTTAAAACATTAATGAGACACTTTTTTTAAGCTGGCCAAAACAAACATAGACCTGTATCACTAAATATACCTAAGTCTAGGTCAGGAAGCCATTCAAGCCAAGCTGCCCAAGGTCTAACACTCAAAAGTGCCGGTCTGAGACACATCTGTTAACAGCAAAGTCCAATCTACAGATTACAAAGGATTTATGAACTTCAATCATGAACCCAGCATTTCATTCAACCAACAAAACTACTTGCAAATATTCAATATAGTGTATAACCCAGCACAAAATGCACAAAATATAACACAAATGAGATTTTGACTCTTGGCATACAGCAGTTTGTTCAACTAAGAACAAACAACAACAAAAATAGGACATATTATTTCCACAAAGCAGTTAACTCCACTCCAGAATATCCATATGGTAACACAAAATATCTTTCATTAAATTAACCTCGAAGAATCTTTGCAGCTAGCTTTGGTCTTACCTGCACATCTACTGTTTGGTTGACGTTGATCGATCACTTGTTCCGTCACATCTGGAGTATTGCCCGACTCCCAGTCATTTGGTCAAATGCAGTTGAGAAACATCTATTCAAATTGCACAGAACAGACAGAGCAGTCAGATTAGTTCTTCATTGTCCTTGCTAATGTGTGCGAGATGCATAAACGATTGTCATGGCTATAATTATTATTTATGCAACACGTTATGTGGAATAGCACAACAAACATCTTTTGTGATAAAAACTGGTATGCACTGGAGATTGTCTGAGGTTTAATAACACGTCAAGTGAGCACTGGTCGTCTGAGGCCTGTACTACGAAGCGAGTTCAACATACCCAGGGTATCTTCTCGTTATCTGGTTTAACTAACCCCAACAAACGAGATCCTGCTAAGCGGTCCTACAACGGTAGTTATCAACTCCGTAAATCAACCCAGGGTTTCTCAATCCGGCTATGAGCGTGTTCACATGAAAGGGGCGGTGTTTGCAGCATCTCAGGAATCAAAGACATGGAAAAGTCCACTGTCAGCAAGGTGGCATATTTTACAAACCAAGAGCAAACTATAATATTAGAAAAATACGAAGAAGTTAAACACATAACCCGGAAAATCAAAACAGTTGAAGCTGCCAAATGCAGGAAGAACAGCTGGCAAATGAAAAAATGCCGATGTGTGAATGCGAAAATTAATAGACTTATTAATTTAACGGCCTGAAAAGTCTGATAAAGTCGTCTAGATGGGGCAGTGATATTATAAAAAGCTTTCAAAGTATAGTAGATGAACAGACTTCATTATGCCCTTTGACAATAATGTGGCGTTTATGACTATTTCAACCTTCTTTCAGCTGCGTCTCCGACTCTGGCAGCGTGAAACGAACTTGAGAGCAAGTAAAACAATTAATCTAAAAACATAATTCAAAATGGGTAAGCTCCAATTGGTCAGTAGGCGGTGCTTTTATACAAGTTGATCTCTTATCTGGAACATAACCTGCTCCAAAGCAGGTTAGGTGTGCAGCATAAGTTACCATGGCGATCTACTTCAGTGAGGAGTGAACCACCTTTGTAGGACGGAAAACCCTGAAGTTACCTCGCTAACCCCAAATCCTGCTTCACAGTACAGGCCTCTGTTCTTTATAGGCCCATTTCACAGCAGCCATGTTGACATGTCATTGCAGGGTAAACACAGGTGAAATGAATAACATTAATCGTGGTCCTGATCTATTTAGATGGGCCTGGTATTGTGCCTGCTGGCTCACTGGAATGGCTGTGACACGAAATAGAATGGGACTATAATTAATTTTATTAATGACACCTGTGTTTAGCCTGCTATGACATGTCAAAATAACTACTGTGAAAAGGGCTGAGAGGTCTTCTTCTGCTTGGAACATGCTCAACACCAACACACAGACCAAAAGGAGATTTCAAGTTACTGAAACAAAAATGGATGAACCTGACTCAGATGTCATTTTGGTTATTGTTGTTTTTTAATCTTTTCTGATTGTTTTTACTATTATTATTATCATTATTATTATGTTGCCGTGTGATTTGACCTTTTTGTTTTCATTGTTTATTGTTTCATATGTAGAGCAATTTCACTTATTTTCTGATCCGTACATTTGGCTTGTTTTGTCTTTTCTTGTTTTATTGACACTGTTTGATTTTTAATTGTTTTAGTAATATTGTGTGGACCCCAGGAAGCCTAGCAACCACTCTATATGAAGGGTATATGTGGGTAAATATAAATAAAGAATAAAGAATGTGTCAGCAGTGGTCAGGTTGTGTCATCCCACCTGTGGAAACGACTATAGCTAGCTAACTGCTGCACACTTAATTGTGAGTTTTCTGTATTTTGCTCCAAAAATTGCACTTTTCTGAGTCAGAACTCAGTCAAACCAGAACGTACAAACATCATACACATACTGCTGGAATTGGCACAATTTACTCTTACCAGTGATATCCGTATTTTTGACGTTCATCGAGGAGAAACATCTTTAAATCTGCTGACAAGGAAATCCTTATAACTTAAAATCTCGCCTCACCATTATCATTTCAGACGTTTTGCTCGGGATAAAAAAACAATTCCTCATTAAAGTGCCAACAGAAACGTCTAACAGCGAAAGTTAATGCAAAATGACCAAATTGTGAATTAATATAGGCTAAAAAAAAATAAAAAAAAAACGGAGGTTTAGCTAGACGTAGCCTTAACTTCCTGTTTGCATCCCCAAAGCATGATGGGAAATGTAGTACCCAAACTCAAATCAAAGATGCTCTATGAATGGTAGAAAAAACAATTTTGAAAGTAGCTTTTTTATTTAGTATCTTCTTTTTTTTTATCATTTTATACTATCAAAACATGTTTTTGAAAGTACTCGGTGATAGAAAATCCCAACAACATGGTTCTTATCCCTGTAGACCACTGACATTTGTCTCTCCTTTCATATCTGCTGTGTGTTGAAAACCTATAACCTAGTACCACTCGTTGCATGCCAGATAATAGCATTACTGAGTAGCCTAACCTATCCTGAAAAAAACTATATAAGCTTTGGCATGTGCCTATAGCTTCTATTTAGGCATGAACATGCCATAAATCTGTAAATATAGGACATGAGTAATCAGTTGGTTGGATTGGTTCAGGCCTATTCAGTGACCAGGTGACTATAGACTAAGTGTGATGAGTCATTAACAATAATTAAGGAAGACAGCAACCACATTTTTATCAGCTTAACTTATTAACAGTTAATATACTAACTGTATTTTGTTGTATTTTATTAGCATATTTTCTTCCACAAATAACACTCAGTACAATATAAAAATTGGATATAAGGCAAGCGGGCCCTCCTGCTATGGGACTGCTCTTTATTTAATGACTTCTCTCACATATAGAGCAGCTCTGGGGCTTCTCAGCATTGATGCTTCCTTGATACTGACACCTTTGTAAAAAAAATACCTCCCAGACAGTAGCTACTTCTAAAGTGACTGCTTTAATGTCAGTAATACTGAATTTTCTCTCATCTTAGTCAAGAGGATTATCATACTATCTGCAAGGATAATGCTCACTATCCATTAATCTATTGTTGCTTATCAACATGTTGACGATTTTTAATTAATCTTAGTCTATCAAATGAACAATAAAGGCCCTCTGGAACTAAAGCTGACTCATTAAAAATGTGTCAAATCAAAGCCTAAAAAATCATCAATGTCATTTTATTAAGGACAGTGATAATATGCATATACAGTGATATATGTACTTTGAATATGTAACTTCACAATGCAGTTGTCCTTCTAGACATGATACACAATAGTACACAATAATTAGCCTAATAAGCTTCTCTGGATTTAATGAAGAGCTACTGTATAGTAAATTTAAAGATATGTAAAGTGGAACTGTCTCTTAACTGGCAGTAATTGAATATTATAAGAGAGCAAGATCGACCAACATATTTGCTGGCAATAAACAACATCATCCAAATGTGCACTCTATATTAAACATATCTAAAAAATATGATCTGCCATTTCACCTGTCAGATTTTCACATCACTTTCAAGCACAATTTGGCCTGCGCACCAATGGACAGATAATACCAATATGCTTATTATGGGATGAACTTGGCCGGGATCTCATGCCTGCAAAACTTATCCGGCGATAACAGGCTGGAGAAATTAATGGGATTTTTATGCAAAAGAGGGATGAAAGATATCTTTTTCTCGGAGACATACACAAAGGGTATTAAAGAGGATAAGGGGTCAGATACTGAAGCCAAATATCACATCCAGCAAAGCTCTCTGAGGAATCAGTCTGTGATCTGAACTCCATTCCCAGTTGCGGCTATAAATGACACTTCAGGACCAATACTGGGGCGGTGAACCATGAACGAAAGGTGCAACAGTCTTCATGAAAACTCTAGGCTTTGTTGCATGGGGAGGTGTATTGACAACATATATTCTTAGCCACTGTGGTGCGCAGCTTTATAATATAAAAAGTATATTCAGCCATAACAATGGCAGTGATGACGTAATTGCAAAAAATGTCATTAAAAGTTCAGTTGTAAACATTTAAAAAGAAAAGTGAATGGAACATATATACAGTCAGTATTGATGGTAAAGGTCAGCCGAGCCAGAGATTCAATTACTCTGCTGGAAAACCTATAAAAAGTAGAACCAATGTACAGCAAGGTGTGTGACTTCACCGCTCTCTGCAGAGCTGCATGATCTGACTCGAGTGCAGCAAAAGCTCCAAATATACTCAAAAACACACAAACTCGAGAGTTTTTTGTATCCAGTTCCCACTTCAGAGAGAATTGAGTCTAGCATCTCAGCTCACCTCAGGGATTACAATAGTGTGCCGTCAAAGTAAACAAGCGCAATGTAGCATCTTAGATCCCAGACAGACAGAAAGACAGGAAGAAAGGAAAGAAGGAAGGACAGTATAGGTAGATAACATTGCACGCATTTCTGTAGCCAGTTAACGCTGTCATAACATTGATTAATGTCGGAGTTTGTATGTGACAGAGTAAGCAACTAAAACAAAGGATAAAAGTCCTATATAAATCTATGTGAAAAAAGGCTGTCTGAGACTTCAATTTGATATCTGAAACTCAACACAAAAATAAAGAAATTTTGAAGGGTAAATACAGAACTGTATGTAGGACACAGGCGGCAGATAGGAAGAAGTGACAGATAATCGCCTTGCAAAAGAAACCGAGTTGACACATTTATCTACAAATTCATAAATAAATAAAAGTAGTGGCTGAAATGAAAATAAGCAGCGGTGAGGGGTCTAAAACTTTGTGCACCACGGTGTCAAAAATTCAATTTTCAGTCATTCGTTTTTAATGTGAGGAATGAAGGTGACGCAAAAAAACCCCTCATCAGTGAGAGTTTGAGAGATGCATCCAAAGCCTTTGTCATCATATCATTTCTCCGTCTAGAAGTCTGGAGCATTGTCACGTCTCATCATTATGCCCTGATGTTATCACTTACCACCGCTTGAAGACAACACGCAACAGTGCAGATTAGCAGAGTTGGTAAAAAAAAAAAAAGTCCAATTAATCGGGAGTTTAGTGGGAAAGAGTTTCAATTTTTAATCTCCCAAAGGAGGAGGCTTCATGTACCTCATTGAAGCATGTCAGAGTTCAGGGGTTTAAGGGATTGTGGCACAGGCTTACCGCGTCTGGACAGGGACAGTTATTGAGTGCACTCGTCCTTGGGGTCGGACAAGGGTGATGAGAGTGACAATGGCAGTTGTCCCTGATTGTGTCCTATAGTGTTTGGTTTTTGCAAAGGAAATGAAAAGGAACGAAAGGAGGGAAAGAAAGAGCATAAAAGAATGCGTTCAACTAACGCCGAAGCGATTAGCATTCATTGAATTTAATTAGTGCTTAAAAGGATCGGTTGATTAATCAAATGGTTAGTCGACAGCGAATGGACAACGAGTTTGATGAATTAATTAATCTTTTTCAGGCGGGCAAAATGGCCACACATCTTCAGGTTGCAGTTTCTCAAAATGTGAGGATTTTGCTGCTTTTTCTCTGCTTCATATTGTTGTTCATTGAATATCCCCGGGTTTTGGTCTGTTGATGAGAATCAATTTGAAGATGTAACCTCGGCTCTGGGATATTGTGACGGGGATTTTTTCTCAGCATTCTCACATTTTATGGACTCAATGATTGATCAGTTTAAGCAGACAGGCTCATTTGAGAAGGAGCAGCATTTCTGTTCAAACTCACTGACTATAATGTCTTTTATTATTCTGTTTTTATTTAACCAAAGTTATAGCCACATTCTTGACACTATATCGAGGACTGATGGATTCAGGCTTTCTGAGGGGCAGAGGTGGAAAAAATAAAAAGGGCACAAGCTGCATGCCGTGGGGCACCAGTGCGAAAAAAGGCACTTCATCATGTTTTATCTATCATAGGGGCATTTAAGAGGGCACTTTTTATCGTTTTCTCCACTGGAAGGGCACCCTAAAGGGCATTTATCATGTTTTCTCCATTGGATGGGCACCCTAGAGGGCACTTTATAATGTTTTCTCCATAGGAAGGGCACCCTAGATGGCACTTTATCTTGTTTTCTCCACTGAAAGGGCACCCTAGAGGGCATTTTATCTTGGTTTCTCTATTGGCAGGGCACCCTAGATGGCACTTTGTCTTGTTTTCTCCACTGAAAGGGCACCCTAGAGGGGACTTTATCTTGTTTTCTCCACTGGAAGGGCACCCTAGAGGGCACTTTATCTTGTTTTCTCCAATGGAAGGGCACCCTGGAGGGGACTTTATACTGTTTTCTTCACTGGAAGGACACAGGTGGGACTTTATCATGTTTTCTCCTCTGGGAGGACACCCTAGAGAGGACTTTCTCATGTTTTATCCACCATAGCGGCATCCAAGAGGGCACTTTATACTGTTTTCTCTACTGGAAAGGCACCCTAGAGGGCATGACTCCATGAGTCCACCAGTTGAGTGTGCTCTCAGTTCCTTCTTCGGGTGATTTAAAGTCAGCCGGGTCGAGTGTGATGCCACAGTACTCTGCCAGAAGGAGGTGGCTTGCCCAGCTGGGATTAAGTTGTTGCCCCTCATGAGGAATTTAAGTATCTCAGGGTCTTGCTCAGGAGTGAACATTGATTGTACACTATATTTTTGGCTTTGCAGTCAACAAACAACTGCTCGGCTGGACTCTTGGTTGTGTTGATTAAGACATTTATTAAGACATTTAACATTTATGCCTATTTTTGTCATCATATGAATGATGGTAATCTTATCCACTTTCACTCCATGGTTGTGAAGGACACAGCTCTGAATATATCAACATTCTGCTCATGTCAGTCCATCAGGTTAATTAATTCTGGGCTGATGAAAGGACTCTCTCCATATGTTCACCTGTACGTGCAAATGTAACCAAATACAGTTTAAATTGCACTCCTCGGATTCACTCCGGCTGTTGAATATAGTAAATCAAAATGTGACATTGGGGGACAGAGTCTGTAATAACAGATATTTTTTGCTTATATTGGTGATCTAACTTTGTTTGACACAAGGTGTTACAGTCACAGCAGCCATCTTTTTTTGGAAAAGTATTGCAAATCAATAACAATGTAGAGATTTTATTAGGTCCTACTTTTTTCAAACTGCTGAACAAACTTTAAAAAAGTTACCAGTGTTGTGGCTTGGTTGATCCCACAAAAGTGAATTCATTGTGCTAGATCTGGCATACTAGCCTGTCCTTACCATGGACTTTACATAAGAAGTGGATGTAGTCACCGTGACGTGACCCATTGGTTTGTGTACTGTCATTTTGAAGCCTCAAGTTTGGCATTTTCTTGTTTTTTTGGCCATCGCCATCTTGGTGATTTGCAACTAGATGTGACACGAGCTAAGTACAATGGAACGCTGAATAAGACATTTTTAGGCGACCAAAAATATTATAATTAACTTTCATTAAACTGAAAGCACACTGTGAAAGGGTTTTAAAAAAACACAGACAACTCCCAGACTGGACAACGCCCTAGTAGCGACCTGTCAATCAAAGGTATCCACGCCCTAAAGCATCTCCTGCTTTATGGTCTATGTGACGCCAAATGGGACTATAATTTACTAAATGAACATCATGCTGTATTGGAGAAGACTTAAAACTAGCGACTAAGACCATAAACTCATGTTTACAATGTTTACTGAGGTAATAAATCAAGTGAGAAGTAGACTCATTTTCTCATAGACTTCTATCAGACTGTTGGCTATTAGAAAGAATGCAAGTTTAAGGCACGACAGCATTGGTTTCACTTTCAAATCCCAGAGTTGCCCACTGGTCATTACTGATATCATCTGTCAACCCAAACAGGTCAGGCCCTTTCTTCTCATCTCACCCCACACTCCATTAGTTGGTACTCTGTGCAGAAGTTCAGGTTCAGTTGCTAAATCGGTAATACCCATGCTCCTCCAACGACTTTAACTTGGTGTTGATCATTCTCATTCTACAGATCAGAATCCCTCTTTGTACTTTGGTGCAATTCAATAATTCACTTCATTGCCTCTCTCCTCTCACTATATTGCCCTTGTTCTTTATTCTCCTTCTTTTGCACTTGAAACTGAAAACTTTGACTCAGACATCTTTGGCTATACACACACAAAATTTACTCTGCAGTAAAGGTAATTGAACCAGACAATGTATTTCCTCCTACGTGGCTGCAACTGAAGTCATAAACATCTTTTTTAAAATGTTCCTTTTGTACCATAATTGTATCATTTAATCACATTATAAGACCAAAAATACATGTTTTCACAGTGTTATTGTTACTATTTGTAGCCATACATTCATCTCCCTATCCAACAAGTTCTCATCCCGACTCGTCAACATACTGGGGCTTTGACACGCTTTATTTTCTTCTTACTTTATTTTCTGCATCAAAACCACTGTAGTTACCCTTGGCGTCACTTTAGGACTAGGCAACAAAATCAATATAGTTAGGTTTAGGAAATAACTACATGGTTGGGCTGCAACGTTTGTACAGTGAAAATGACACTGAACGTTGTGAACACGGGACACGAAGAGCGGTCTGTCTCCTGGATGAAAGCCTTGTGTTCGTAGGACGCATCCACCTGCCTTCCTGCCTGCCCGATGTGTCTTTTTCAATCTTTAAACTACGTCACAACAATCCCATTGCACTTTCTCGGAGTGCTTACCATTGCCGTGGATGGGTTTACATTATAGTTAATGGAACGTCCAGTGCATTTTACACCGGCGCTGACAAAGCCATGGTATTTGACGCCATGGGAATAAGAATGGACTGGTCTATCACAGGGTGCATTTGGTCAGACCTGGACAAGTCACCAGTGTATCACAGGGCTAACAGATATAGACCGACAAAAACATTCACACTTTGCTCTTGTTTACTTACTCTCTGTTGCTCACACAGGTACAGATCATATAAACTGTATTGTAGGCTTAAATGATGTGGGTGCTCTGGGTGTAGAAAAAGAAACATAAGTTGGGATGAAACATCATTATCAACAAATTATCTGTAGGAATAGATCGTGAATTTGTACGTGTTTCTTTGCTGCATCTTTTTTGCCCTCTTCACAGGAGAAACCGCATACAAGTCGATTTATTTTTATATAGCCCAAAATCACAAATTTGCCTCAGGGGGGCTTTACAATCTGTAAAGGATATGACACCCTCTGTCCTTGACAGTGTAACCCTCACATCAGATAAGGAAAAACTTAACCAAAAAAAAAAAGGGAGAAAAAATGGAAGAAACCTCAGGAAGAGCAACAGAGGAGGGATCCCCGTTCCAGGATGGACAAACGTGCAATAGATGTCGTGTGTTCAGAGTAACAACATCATGAAAATACAACATAGACAATCCATGAGAAAAATAAATATGTATAATGTGAATATAAGTGAGAAGGTGGATCCAGGAGGATGTCAAGCAGCTTCCAGGCGTCGCCAAACAGATAAAGCCAGAGCAACACAACCTCCTCTCCACGCCAACCAGATAGAGCCAGAGCAACACAACCTCCTCTCCATGCCATGTAGGTAGAACCAGAGCAACACAACCTCCTCTCCACGCCAGATCAATAGAGCCAGAGCAACATGTCCTCCTCTTCACGTCAAGATAGATAGAGCCCGAGCAACACAACCTCCTCTCCACCATGAACCTATAGAGAGAGGACCATATTTTTGTTTTTAATTCACAGTTGCTTAGTAATATAAACGTATGTTACCCATGCCAATAAGCCCCCTTGGACTAAGGTGGTAAGTTGTTAGAGAGGCTAAATCTCCTGGAGGACAGAGGTCCATGTCTGTCATGTGGAATGAGGCACCACCAGAGAGGCAGAGAGACGTCACAGAACGACTGATGGTGCAGCACAGAGAAGCCTGAGTAAAAGCATGCACATGCAAATAAACTCTCTTCTGCTTGAACTTATCAAAATTAAAGTTTAATTTTATTGCTGTAAATTAATGCACCCATACACACATTATTTATGTGTAATTTCAAAGAAATGTGTGTTTGAGAGGGGGGCGGAGGGGCTGCTCCTCGGGACATGTTCAAGCTAGGGATTTTTTGCTGGCTCTGCAGAAGGCACACAGTCATGATTGAGTGGTTTTCCTTGGATCAATAATCCTGGACTGTGCAGTATCAAGGACAACAACACATTCCTAGATCTCCACCAGGCCGTTTCCAACACCTGCATCACAAGCCCCTTCAATTTTGAAGACGGGGGTCCCGTGGTTAAGCAGCGGACACGATGCACAGTCACGATTAAGTGCTGCACCCGGAGAGTCGAGGCAACGGTGGTGAAACAAGTTCTCATTAGTCACCCATTCCCTATTCCGCTATCTGGCCTGGAGCTACCCTTGCTTGCACATGCTTTGAATATATCCACACCTCACACATACAGATATTCAAACTAATCCAATAATATATTTGACATGGAATCTGATTTCATTTTAATGGCATATTTTATGAGACTACTGGACGTCTCCTGAATAATTACGCAGGGCATGTATCATATTATTTGTAATTTGATGAAGCCCCTTATTATCTGATCTTCCCGACTAGCTAACTGGCTGGTTGAGATGATTTTTTTTTTTTTT
>CAKALG010043272.1:0-14115 GCA_916700815.1 Helicolenus hilgendorfi
CAAAATTAAATACATTGAACTGTAGAATGCATAAACAGGTTTAAATAACAAATGAGGAATGTGGTTGTTTGTTCCTGACAAATAGCCTAATATACTGTGTGAAACTGCTACACTTCTTTTATAAGTCAGTTATTTTGTTTACAAGTGCCCAATCCACATTTATGTGTGACTTATAAGACACCCAAAATACAACATAACATCTTACATATAAACAAAGACAACTCTACAAATAAAATCTGGAAAAAGCAACAGATGTTCCTGAAACACAACTCAAGTTTTTTTTGGTAACACTTAATTTTACAGATCTGCAAATGTTATAATGTGATAATTAGCAAATAACCTATTTCAAATTTCATTGGAATTACTGCCAAATTACCCTAATATTTACCTCAAAATGTATCGAACATTATTTAAAAATGATATGCTAAAATAGCATATAATCGTTGAAATAGGGCCCATAGACTTGAGAAGCTGCTCTTCATCGGAGGTGGAAAACCAAAGCTAATAGAAGACACTTCTGTTCAGGCACACATCACATCACCATTGTGTGACTTATTGTCTACACAAATGTAACAGGCTTACAAGACACCATTATTTAGAATATAAGGAAAAGACAAAGGCAGGAACCAGAGTAGCAGTATGAATTACAAATAAACCATCCTGATGTTTTTTCCAAGCTTGAGAAACAAAAGTAGCCAAACTTATAAGCATTCAAATTAAATAGCCGTTCCATTTTGTCATCATCCGAGCACCAAAACGTTTCAGGATTTTGAACGGACATTTAATTTGAAATAGAAGTTTGTAACTCATCATAGTTTGGACAATACAAAAGAAAATGTGATTCATTTTCAGCTTCTCCTAACTCGCATACTTCGCACGACCTGTTGTCCTCCTGGATGTTTTTAAATCTACCGACTTCAAGGGCCGGAGGAAGGATTCCTGTTCTTAACTGTGCAACTTAAGACCTTTGATTCCTTCATAAGTTTGCTAGAACATAAGATTCAGTGCCACAATTGATTTGAATATATGTTCGTAATTTTGGCTCTAACAATATATCTTTCGACCATTTTTTTTCAACTCTAGCAAGTAACTCTCGTCTAATTGTGTTCATGCTACATGATAGATTATGAGGATACATATATTGTAATTAAGCTTCCTCAAAAATAGCATGTATTCCTGTAGCCCATGGAGCATTATGTGATTTATTCCAAAGAAAAAAACCTTCTTATTGATCCTGTATTCTGACATATTAAGCAAACCATTCCACATTTTCTCATTATTGAACCAGGAATCCATCCCATAATCACCATGAACAGCGAAAGTAGGAGCAAACTTATGAACACCTCAAAAAAAGCGTGCAGCTATTTTACAATCTTTGAAGTCCCATATGCCTAAAGCATAAGTTAATATGGGGGAAACACATGCATCATAAAGTTGTGAATAAGTTAAGTACCTAAGATCTTTACATATTTTGAATTTGTTGACAGCAAACCTTAATGCTCTCCCGGCTGAACCTGCCAAGATTTTAGAAGAAGTGTAAATCCCAAATATTTGTATTCAGGTATATATTCCAGTCCCAAAAGTCAATTTTGTCTTCTTTTAATACCTTCTTCTTATAATAGTATTTTTTTAAGGGGAGCATTTGCAGTATTGACTTTTAGACTGTTTGTACAGAACATTTTAAAATTTAAAGCTTACATACTTCTTATCAATGGACTGTGGCTTTTCAGGACCTGGAATATGGAATATAAAGTAACCTTAACCTTCCAAAACTCTGAAATGTCTAAAGTACTAAAAAGTTTGTTCCGCACTTTCAGAACTCAAAATTACAAAAAAAAACAAAAATCCCTAAGAATTGTATAGTTATTGTCAAATAATGTCTTTCGGAAAGCAAAGTGTACCTACATGCTGTGCAACAACAACTCCAAAAAAAGAAGTGCATTGAATAGTTTGTGACTTAGAGATTTAAAGATTCCACGTCGAGTGTCAAAGTTTAAAAGCCAAGCTGCATTGTTGATGTGAATATCTTTCATGATTGAATAGAACCGGTTCCTGATTGATTAAAAAAAGGAATGAAAAATGATTAACTGCACATATTTCATCAGGCCGTCTATTCATGTTGGAGGTTACGCTGGTGAAAGCAGACAGCGAGTTGTAGTGTGTGACAGGCAGGTTACCGTTGGCGTGCTGTGTGACCACCAGCCCTTACTTCCTTCCTCTCTGCTGGCCTGGGGAAGAGCGTGTGTCCTGTTGCTCTGTTCCTCTAGGGGCTTGTGCATGTGTGTGTGTGTGTGTGTGTGTGTTTGCGTGTGTATACATGTATATGTGCGTGTTTTCGGTCACACTCCACCACCCACAGGAGGTCAGGTGAGATTGGGTCTGGTTCCCGATTCCTGGAAGAGTGGACAGCTGCAACGTCTCACACAAATGCCATGACATAAGACACACAAACAGAGCTCAAACACATCCTCGTCATCTTTTTTTTCTTTCTCTGACTGTCTCTCTTTCTCTTTTGTAAGCCTCGTCTCGTAAGCGGAGTGTCGATCCTCGACACTTTTTTGGTACCAACTGACATGCATCACCGAGTATCCACAACTGTCAAGTGTAGTAAATCAGTAGCTATATCAACGAAAAGTAATGCACTGTAATTTGTATACATCCCACAAAATCAATTCTATGTAATATGTATTTAATCCATGTAGTTGTGAGTTCAGGTGCGACTTGGCACATTTCATCGGCTTTGCAAATTTTAGATTATTATTATTATTATTTAGATAATTTATGCAAAGTGCTTGTATGGCTGCTTTAAAAGTTAACATCAGGAAACTTTCGCGGCTTTAGTTAAAGATACTTTATGTAACTTTCAGAAAATCCTTGTTATTACTGACATCGGTGGTCGTTAAGTGAACTGCAGTCTGCATCCTGTTGCTCGAGATCATCCTGGGCATCGGCCGAAACAGTGACATTACATTACAATCATATACCACCGTTACTATCTGTAATGTCCAATGGCCATGATATATACTAACAAGCTTGCCACAGGTTGTCTGCGTTGCAAATTCCTTCATCAGCTAACGTTACGAAGCAAAACAGTCCCGAGTCCTTTACGTAGAAATCAGTCCACAGACTGTTACAGGCAAGGTCACAGTTTGTAAGTTGCATCACAATCTGTTCACATTTTGGCAATACAAAGCAATTAATACATGTAAATTGGTACATGTAGTACCTTTAAATGAAAAAAAGCATGAGAAAAGAAAGTATTCAGATTTCTAATATTGAATAAAGTATCGTATCGGCACAACTACGAAAACATGTAAAACAATACTCAGCCCTATACTCGTAAGACACTTCTATGTGCTGACTGGCAGCAATATGGAACACATTACATCCCGGTGTCTGACCACCTTTTTTAATCTAATCATGTGTTATCTGTCCACCTCGCTCTCCTGGACACAGACTTATCTGAGGGGCCATTATAGCAGCTTCTCCGTATACTCTCTATCTTCACCGACAGTGATAAGATACCTGGGAGGGAGGTGGACCAGAGAAGGGTCTCCCTCACCCTCTCTCACACACATACACACACAGGTCGTCTGCGTAGTATCAGAGACGTGGCTTTGCTGTGATGCACCGGAGGAGCCGCAGTCTCCTGCTCTCTTAGCTCTGTGTAAATACACCGCTCATTGTTTATACAGCGCGGTGTGGCTTCAGGTTCCAGGGACCATCACTCTGGGTCTGGGTCAGATCGCCGGAGACACACACACACACACACACAGACTTGTAGAAGTATGGGCGCACATGTGGCTACACACACATATCCATCCTAATGCAAACCAGACTCCCTCTCTCCCTCTTTTCTTAGAGAGAGAGAGAGAGAGAGAGAGAGAGAGAGAGGGAGCGGTAGTAGGGAGACCGCACAGCGTTGGATCTCGGCCAAATGGACCAGCGGAGCTTGTTTGGAAAGCTTTCAGTCAGAAAGCCACTTTTTGGCAGGGGCCCTGTGAGTGCTGCTGAGCCCTCTGAAGCGGGCTGGAGCTGCTAAAATAAATAATGGTTAGGGCCGAGGGGGTAAGAGTGGCGTTGGAGGGTGGGGGGTAGAGGGGTAGCGAGAGGAAAAAGGAGGGGAGGTGGGGAGAGAGAGGTGAGGGAGGGGGGGTTATAGAGACCGCTCCTGTAATTATATCTGTCAGTCGACACCAAGGCACTTGGACCGCCAACGCTCACGTTTCCCCCTCGCTCTCTTGCTGTCACCAGATAGAGATAGAGAGAGAGAGTGGGGGGTGAGGAGGAGAGCATATACGTTAGTGTGTCTGAATTTGTCTAACTACATTTTTATGTGTGCATCATCATGTGTCTGTGAACAGTCTTTCTAGCGTCCTGGGTGGTGCATGTGTGTGTGTGTGTCGGTGGGCCTGCAGGGAAACAAACCTGGTCATTCTGGGAGAGGGAGATAAGGAGGTGTTTCACACGAGAGTATGTTGGTCTTTCAGCAGGGAGCAAAGTAGTGGCCCCCTCTGTACACCGGCTCGCAACAAAATAGACCCAGAACAGGTTTTTAACACATTAGCTGTGCACCAAGTGTGCGGAAGTGCACTAAAATGGACTATTGTTTATTTTACATGTTACATTCACAGGTAATTAATCTGTTGATATTGCGGCGTGTAACACCGTTTGCATCCTCGTTGTGCAGTGTCTAATCGGATCTAGCTCATTTTGTATCTGTGTACTCTTTTGTTACTGTCAGAGGATCATTTCTTAGGTCTTCTTTTTGCAGTGTTGGGCGTCATTTCTGCTCATTAAAGCAACTGTTGAAATCTGAAAACAGGGTAACATGAACAACAAAGTTTGACTGGGAAAGAAGCATACCCTGATGACCAGAAAAAAAGCATTTGTATAACCTTTGGAGTCCTTTCGGCAAGATAAGGCTATTTAGACCATCATATCAGGTTAAGCCTTCCCAGAGGGTCTGAGAAACACATTAGGGCTGTCAATCGATTCAAATGTGTAATCGCGATTAATCACAAGTGGACAAATGCTTGCTTTATGCAAATGTACATATATAGATATATTATTGGAAATCAATTAACAACACAAAACAATGACAAATATTGTCCAGAAACCCTCACAGGTTCTGCATTTAGCATAAAACAATATGCTCAAATCATAACATGGCAAACTGCAGCCCAACAGGCAACAACAGCTGTCAGTGTGTCAGTGTGCTGACTTGACTATGACTTGCCCAAAACTGCATGTGATTATCATAAAGTGGGCATGTCTGTAAAGGGGAGACTCGTGGGTACCCATAGAACCCATTTTCATTCACATATCTTGAGGTCAGAGGTCAAGGGACCCCTTTGAAAATGCCATTTTCCCTCCTTTGCGACAAGCTCTTATGACATGGTTGGTGTTATCACCTTATCGACTTTGACAGCCCTTCTATAAACTGGTAGTTACTGAATTAAAACTACTTTTGGGAAGTGGGTAAAGCAAGAGCACAGGGACAGCATCTTCAGGATAACTTGGCCCACGTTAATGTTCATCTCCACAGTCAGACAAATGAACAACCGACAACAAATCTGCTACATCACCTCATCCTAATATCACTCCGCCAACCTTAACATTACTAAAATTAAAGGGCAAGGTGCATCAAGTTATGTAGTTTACATTCTAACTTAAGGAACAGAATATAAAATATGAATGTATGTAGTTACCATTGATTAAATAGTGTCAATTATTTCAATAAACCTGAGACGGTAATCTGCAAAATAAATCTAATTTCACACGAATGATGGCCAAAACCTGCGAAAATAAGACCCAAGCTGTAATAAACCAGTAATAAGCCATTATTAGTTTTCCTTACGTTCACATTTTGCCTGCAGTGATATGATCAAATGTCTTCACAGAAAAAGTCCTGTTGCTTCTGTAGCTCACGCTGTATGTTTAATGTGTGGGATGCTATCTAATCTGATCCATCCACTTAGTTTATTTAACTAAACCGACTCACTGTTTCCGTTAACACCGACTGTAAAACATGGAATAACGGTAATTAAGGTGTGCATGCATTGAGTCACTTTAACAATCACATCAACCGACATATGAGTGCGAGCACATACAGCATTGCCTTGCTCTCTCTGTGTCTGATTCTTTCTGGTTCTTCTTCTTCTGCTTTGCAGTGATCTGCTTCCCTCTCTGATCTCAGCCGGGATCAGGTCCAAGGATCTCACCCCAGAGACACAATTACCACACCGGGCTAAATGTGCCGCCCACAAGCTACCGTAGCCATCAAAGGGCCGTTCTTACTCTCTCCAACCCTCGTTTCCTCTGATGCTTTCGGTCCGTTCTCTCTGCATTAATAGGACTGTACATCTCATTCACACACTCTGCCTGCTTGTTCTTCTTCAATTCCTGAAGGCCCTGACACACCAAGCCGACGGTCAGGCGTCTGTCGGCCTAGTTTTTGCGGTGTGTCAGTTCTAGTTCTAGCTTGTCGGTGAAAGAAATCACTCTGATTGGCTGTTCAGTTTAAACGAATCAGTGGACAGGAAGAGAAATTGTAGATTGATGAAAGCAAGCAAATGAGTAAAGTCAAGAAGGCTCTTCTCATTTTTCATTGTCATCGTCATCTGATCATTCCAATACACGGATATTTTCACAACGACACGGCCATCTGGAATGAAGCTAAGTGAGGCGTGAGAGTGGTGTGAAAATGGTTGGTAAACGCCGCTTTGTTTTATGCACGTATCATAACAACGGCTTGCGTATCGCAGTCCTCGGTCTTCTGGTTTACCTTTTTGAATGACGAATACAGACTACCGTGACCTGCTGCTATGGGGAGTTATTCCATCTCACGCAGGCGCAGAACGTACGCGCTAACCAAGAGCCCAGGAAGTGTGCCGGGCTTTGAAACAAATTTTCGTAGTGGCAAAACGGCGGTACTACAACTTCCGTGTCCGTCACATGATGCCATCGGGCCCAAAAATACTTTTTCCCATAGATTTACATTGGGAAAGAGACGTCCATAAATCAGGGGTACATTTTTTTTTTTTAGGTAAATCAACTTCCCAGTACGAACACTTGAATAGCCCTTATTTAAATCATTAGGTTTAAAAGTAGTAAAATGCACTAATAGCCGAGTCCAGAGTTATTTCCGTTTCCCCATTCATGTGAATGAGACCCAGACCGAGGCTGGATTGCGGGCTGAAAGGCAGAGTTAAAGGAAACGCTACTGCGCCTGCTCTATGGGCCTACTGGTGGCGTAAGTTCGCCGGATGATCCGAGTACTCTATCATTTGGCAGTCGAGCCATTTTGGCTTCATGCGCCACTGAGGAGCTCTCATAGGAATGAACAGGAGCCCGCCTCCAACGCTGTATCCAGTTCTCTTTATACATCCAAGGTGCTAACCGGCCGTCGGCTGTCGTCTTTGTTCAAGTGCAACTCGTCAGCCGAGAAAAAGGCGACGTGAGGCGACGCAACAGTCGGCCTTCATCACCTCTACTTCTTTTGATGTCGGGTTGGTGTGTCTGAGGCTTAACGTCGCTCTCTGTCTCGCTCTTTTTCTCCATCACGATGCTTGCGGTGAGATGAGAACTCACTGCATATTGTATCTCGAAGTGACTTATGCATAAGGCATTACTGCCTCCCAATACTGACTACTGTCGAGGACTGAAATCCCACCAAGACTGACAGTCAGATAGAGCGGCGGCGGTGGTCCGAACCAGCTCGGAGTGTGTGAGAGGTGTTGATTTAGCTGTAGGAAGGAGGATTAAATGGCTCATTGGCGGGGCTAGGAGGGGAGAAGGTGCGAAGCGATCAGCCCTCCCTCTCTCTCTCCTGGTTTCTCTCTCTCTCTCTCTCCCTCCCTCAGCCAGGAGAAAAGGCCATTGGGGCTGAACAAACAAATCACATGGCCATCAAACACTACTCACCACTGCTGCACTGGGACTTCATTCAGACAGCATTTTACTGGTCTCTGCAGTGTGCTCATACACCGCATCCAAAGACGCACACACAGTCTGAACACACACACACACACACACACGCTCGTGCACGCAAACACACACACTGCTGAGTCTCCCCATCAACATGACAGTGGTTTTACAAGTCCCCATAGTGTGAGGTCTCTTATTCCCCGAGTAGCAGTAGAACAACATCAGCAGGACGAGCGGAGGGGGGAAAAGAGGAAAAGAGGGACAATTCAACTATTGAGCTGCTGCTGCTCGGCGTTGCAGGGAGGGTTGTCAATAAAGCTCATAAAAAAGGTTGTGAAAGTTGTTACTGTTTTGTAATGGGAAGTTGGTGTCAACTCCCTTTAAAGTTATGGCCCATTTAAAGAGAAGTGTGCTTAAACGCGACGAGGATGCACCTTGCAGGACATTTAAGATTGATGGCGAGGACTGAAAATGGTCGTTACGTTTGGAGCTCCAGTCGTGTGTGTGTGTGTGCGGTTTGGGAGGGTGTGTGTGGTACGACAACCTGCCTGTAACAGAAACCTTATAGGCTGGCATTTTCTTTTTGAAAACGAAACTTTCACTTTCATGTTCCCTCCCTCGCCCCTCGGTTAGCCACTAAATGTCACGCTCCCCTCTTTAAAACAAACAAAGCCAGTTGAGTCTAGCATTAGCTGCTATTTGAAATGGCTCCGAGCCCTCAGAGGGAGCCCCTTGCAATCCTTTAAAAAGTGTATCATACACAGAACGCAAAGCAACACTCCATTAGTTTTCAAAAAAAATCAGATGGAAAATATCAGAGAGAATCTCTGACTTGACTGGATAATCACAGCCGTTGGTTATTAAAGGGCTACCGTGGTATTGTGGAGGGATGTGGGAGAGGCTGTGGGAGATGCAGATAGTGGTGGAGAGAGATAGAGAGGCAGAGGGAGAGAGAGAGACAGATAGCAAAGGGCACAGACTTTGGTTTTGAGCTACGCTAAATAGCAGCTACCTCCAAACCACACGTGACACGGAGCTATCGCCAAAGATAAGTCTTCAGTGTCATAACTGTCATAACATAATCACAAGGAGCTTACAGTAAATGAGCTCCGTTGCCGTCGGTTTATGAAAACATATCCCAGTAGCTACTGTGTTTCATCAACTGTTTTCGGGAGGTCTCCCGACATTGACATTAAAAAGCTGCGATTTTTTTCTGAAGTTGAGATTTTCCCATCCGAGCTGAGGTTTGTAACTCGACTTGGGTTCGATGGAATCTGTTCTTGTTCCACGAGAGGTTGTTATCGTGGTCTTTCCTGGTTCTGTGCTGCAGATTCTCTCAGAATACTGGCACAATAAAAGCTGCCAAAACTGTCCTGGCGAATTGGACATTAGTAACAAGTAAATAAATAACCAGCTAGCTGAGGAAAACAGCAACCTGGATGCATTTTAGTTCATGTAGGGGCTGATTTTGTATTTATTTACACAACTCCCAACTCGTCAAAAACCACCGACGCTCGGCATCGGAAACTGACGCATGAAGGCACCCTTTAGCAACAGTATGTGACGAACTGTGCTTTCAACTAACTCCAATGTAAACCCACCCCCGGCGTTATTCGACGGTCGGAGCAAGTGACGTAGCATTAATAGCGTGAGAGTCTGCTAAGGGCGAGTGGGAACGGTGGTGGAGGGGTCAAACAAACAAAACTTCCAACAAGGAGCGCCACTGTTCGTGTTCCGTGTGAAACTACAAGTAACTCTTTAGTATCGTTAGTCCCGTGAGTTGAGTGATCAGCCTCTGAGAACAGTTGTTTAGGGTCTTTTGTGGCTCTGGAGCAGCTTGTCAAGTCTGAGAGAATAACCCTAAGGATGTCATAAGTGATGTCATCGGGGTCATCTTAGATTGGACTCGAGATTTCAAAATTTTCAACAGCAAGGAGTTACAAATGGCAACGTATCCTCATAACGGTTCGTACGATATCTTACGAAAAGTTATTCCTCATTTTTCGAGCGATCTCCAAAGTCTTTTAGAAAACAACTTGGTTAGGTTTAGGAAAACACTGTGGTTTGGGTTCAAATAAATATGGAAGTTACGTGACAAATAAATCAGTGTTGACTTCTGGGATGCGTTAAGCCAAAAAAAAATGTTTAATTTTTTTTTTTTTAACGGAAACTATGGTGCGTTGAAGACCGCGTTGTGTTACGCAAGCTCTCTGCCTTTTTAATACGGCAGGTTTACATACACATCACTGCTGATTTGGCAAGACCTCTGACATAACCACCAAACGAGAGAAAACGTATTTAAAAGCATGTTGCACACTGTTTTGTGGAAACACGTCGTTCAACTCAGAAACCTTAGCAAAATGTATATTGAGGAGGACGCAGCAACGCCAGCTTTTCCTCGCCAAAATGTATTGTCGGTTTGGCGCGTTATTTAACCTCCTTTGTGACAAGCTAGTATGACATTAGATTAGATTGATTCCTTAGGTTTTTCTAGATTCATATGATGCCAGTATCTTCACAATAGCTTTAAAACTGAGTCCGATACAACCTCCGAAATATCGATTATGTTAATTTTGACAGCCCTAACTGACAATATTTACATTATTCCCATTATCATTTTTAATGATTCTTGTAAGCGGTAAACAAAAAAATAACTTTATTAAATGGAATATATTGTATAGTCTTGATGTGATACATTTCAAATACCTTAATAGTTTACATTTTTTTTTAATATTATTTTTATACATTTTTTTCTGCTATTACATTTCCTGTTAATGTAGGCTTCCCTCTTCATGCATAAAAAAAGGGAAGACAGAGATAATGATTAATTGCTATCCGCTCGGCTAATGTACTAAACATCAGGTGCAGAACTCATATTCTGGTGACAAGCGGATCTACCTGAACGCTACAAAAATGAATTTTGCACCACTTTCCTCTCAGGGTTCAAGGTGTTTGTCAAATCTCTGTCTCTATCGGGACGCGCTCTGACATCTGTAATGCATTTTTCTGTTCTTTTTGCATGATTAAGCAAACTTGGCATGCAGGTGCTACCCAGTGGACTGCACCAGTACAACAATATTCCCAGAACAAATTAAAGTAGCTGTCGTATGGATCACTCTCTCTCTCTCCCCCTCTCTCTCCATCTCTCTCTCTCTTTCTCACACACACACAAAACCAACCCAAAAACAAACTAATGACACAGCCGATCTCAAATCACGGGAGAACGGCATAAATCAAACAGACAGAGACTCATGAAACAACAAATCTCTCAAACTTGAATGGATGGGTCTAGAGAGAGCTTTAGTTTCACTGTATTGTGAAATGTTTGCTGTCTGCTCTGACGTCGGTACATCAGCACCACGGGCCAACTCGCTATACAGTACGACGGCTAAAGTGAGGCGGCGCAGCGAATCCTCTAACCCAAATCCACTGCGTCCTGCTCTAAGAGTAATGATGAAGGGGTCTCGAGTGACATCTCTAATGCGCTAACTAGTTTCAGTCCTCCGCAGTCTCATCACTTATTCAGATGAACCCAGAGAGAGAAAGAGACAGATATAGAGAGAGAGAGAGAGAGAGGGCGAGGGAGAGAGAGGCGACAAGCACTTCACACTCTCAATTACGCAGTGGAGCTCATCACTTGGCAATCTGTCCCGATCGCTTTAATTGGCTTGTAATATTGCCTCTGATCTTGTCGCCCAATTAACAGGCCTGTCTGGCAGTAGGACTGGGAAGCCGGCGAGCATGTGATGCCTCCCGATCTGTGCCATATGGAACAGAACCACTGATTGGCCGCTGATGAGGCACCGCTTTGCCCCTCTCACACCAAGCCACTGTTTAACAAGGGTGAGTGTGTGTCGCTGTGTGTGTATGTGTGTGTGTGTGATGGCAGTAATTTTATGTGGATGAGGCTGATTCAGTTTTGGAGTTTTGGGACGAGGGAACATGCCAGAAGCATTATGAGTAAGGTGATCTAAAGGGACAGTTTATGATTATCAGCTTTGTACAGACGGTCACACACGCTATGACACTCGCTCAGCCTGATGGTCCCACTGACACACAATAACATAGAAGCACAAAAAACTAAATTTACACAGTGTAATTTCTTGAGCTTGTGCACTATAACTAAAATAGGGATGTTAATCGATAAAAATATTTAATATTGATTAATTGCTTATCAATCACACGTTTTATCTGTTCAAAATGCACCTTAAAAGGGAAATTTGTCAATATTTAATACTCTTATTAACATGGGAGTGGGCAAATATGCTGTTTTATGCAAGTGTATATATTACCTGAAATCAATTAAAAAAAAAAACAACGACAAATATAGTCCAGAAACTCTCACAGGTACATTTAGCATTGCAAATATGCTCAAATCATAACATGGCAAACTGCAGCCCAACAGGCAACAACAGCTGTCAGTGTGTCAGTGTGCTGACTTGACTATGACTTGCCCCAAACTGCATGTGATTATCATAAAGTGGGCATGTCTGTAAAGGAGAGACTCGTGGGTACCCATAGAACCCATTTACATTCACTGATCTTGAGGTCAGAGGTCAAGGGACCCCTTTGAAAATGGCCGCAGTTTGGGGCAAAAACAATGCAGTTGTTTTCATGCAGTATAAATGTGTTATTTTCTCCTATTCTAAAATGATGTGCTTGAATATTTCTGCAGACTGGGGTCCCTAAACAGTCTTGGAATTACATAAATTGGGTATCACTGTAAAGTGGAGACTCTTGTGGATCCAATGAGCACAACTGTATTCATGTGTGATGATGTTAGTCCCAATAGGAGACATTTCATTGTAGTGATACCATTTTTTTTAAACTTTGACCTCACTGTATAAAATGACCTGTGGTGACCTCTAGGATAATCACAGCCTCATGAAACTTTACAACCCCAACCAGAGACCTAGAGCATTCAGAGGATTATTGGTCATTTTTATCAATTACTTCTATCATAATGTTCTAAAACCTTACACACTTTAACAATTAATTTAAAAATAATTAATGAAATCATGTTTATTTCTAATTTATGACTAGAACAACTTGACACACAGTGCTGAGCTGCATCTCAAATTAATCTTCAGGTTCCCAGCTTTCTGATGATGTACACCACTTCTATGTGGCATCTACTGCTGACCTGCTATCTCCCCCTAAAGACCTAAAAAAAAGACAGAAAAGGGTCTATTGTGGGTCTCAGAGGGTTAAAAGTACACTTTGGAGTTTATTCTGCATTAGTTATATTAGAGTGACAAAAAGGTGAACAAAGAATGGCTCCTTCCTTTAGCACAGCTTTAGTTAGTTGTTCCATTCTCATTGATAGTTTGAAGCACTGAACAGAGATCTCTGACTCTGCCTTGAACTGGTTTTCTCAGTTATTCAACACATACTTCAATGACTCCTCTCTCGGCATTATGTACATTTTAATATTCAAGGTTATTGGCTTTGCAAATGTTAAATGTGGAAAAAGAAATGCATTGAACAGGTTCGTTAGGGCCTCATGATACCACGCTATACGCTTTGGTGAGAAACACCGACTAAACACAACCGTTCCTTGTTTACAAGAAAACTCCACGGGGTATCTTTTCCAGCATATCGAGACATACTGCTCATTAGTTAGCATGGATGTAAAGGCGAGCCCTGTAACCCCGCAATCTGCAGTTGCACAGCCGCGTCTGTGGTAGCTCGTCCTTCCATGGTGAGATTTCTCAGACTTAGAAAGGGAGAGGAATCCAGTGCCCTCTGTCATTAGGCATGGTGACGGCTGAGGGCCCTCAAATGGGAAGCAGATCCCTTTTAAACGCTGACCCACTTCAGGCTGAAAACCCCTAAGGAGGGAGACGGATTCAGATGGACAAAGGTTGAGAGGACGAGAAAACAAGAGATCAGTATTCACAGAAATATTAACCAGCGAGTTAGCTCGAATATTCTGCCTTATCCAAACCCTTGCTTTCTTTCCGGTCAGTATTATTTGCGCAGCTACCCTAAAACATACGTCAGCAAGCATGACACAATATCTCACATCCCACAATCTCTTCCCCCTCAGGACTTCGGTGACATAATATTCTGCAAAGATCGTACGAGTCAAATCACTGCAGTGCTTTTTGATTTCACAGTCCAAGGTGTTTAACTTTCAACCGCTCTGCCAGCTGACCAGAGCACAAGCTACAGAGGCCTGGGCCG
>CAKALG010043275.1:0-10501 GCA_916700815.1 Helicolenus hilgendorfi
ATTCCTGCACCACTCAATAGAGTTTAGGCTAAAAGGGAGATGAAGCGGTGGGAACATTCTGTTGTTATAAGAGGAAATGTAAGATGTTCTCCCTGCACTGTTGGACACCATCTTCTACTTGAGGGGAGGAGCTGCCCTTTGCTGTTCAGGCCTGTTCAGCTGCTGTTAGCCTCTGCAAATGTCAGGCCTCCTCTGTACCAGTGCGCTCAAAAAAACAGATCCAAAAAGGCAAGAAGCGGGAGGCAAGCAGCATCAAGCAGCGTTACAAAGAAAGTTTAAATTCATGCAGTCCATCCTATGGACTTCAACAGAATATTAAACTGTCATACATTTACTGCATAACTGTAAAATAATACATATAAATGGGTGAAATAATGGTGATGAGAATGATGGGAGCTGGCACACACGGACTGTGGGTCTAGTGCTCGGTCTTAGGTTCAGAGAATGTACGTCGTTGAACTAAAACAAGTTTGATAATATTTATATGAGGATTCACTCAGCCATTTCTGCCTATTTATAAATGCAGAGCCTACATAAGATACAGCCTGAAAAAGGTATGTCTATGCTAATGATTAGTGATATTCACACCATACTGTATGCTCCTTGGCACTCTGGTGTGCTCTGAAAACAAAAGCTTTTGACTTTTATGTATTTGACTCCATGTAATTAATTGGTATGTGTGTGTTTGTGCAGTATGAGAGGCAGCTAGCAGAGTATCAGGAGAAGGCGAGTCGTCTCCAGAGACGACTGACACAAGCTGAACAAAAGGCAACTACTGCTACACAACAGGTATGGGTACTCTAACATGGAGAGATGTGTATTTTTCCAGTTTCCTTGTTATTTCATTGAATACTGTCATTATTATTTATCTGTTATGCTATATGTTTTGGATTTTTTTTAACAGCTGAGTATGTTGGCATCACAGCGAAGGAAAACAGCCATGGTTGATCCAGAGACTCTATAACAGCGACTGTCACTGTGCCACTGGATGAATAATGTAGCCATGTTGCTCTTTTTGTTTACATCAACATTTTGGCCAAAGGAATAAGACAACAATGGTGTCGTCAGTGCTCTGGTGATTAAATGGCAACAATGTTCTAATTTTATGCATTAATGTACTAAATTTTGTGAATTGTATTAATAAGGATGGAATGTGTGTGATGTTTATTTTGTAAAAAAAAAAACTTTGTTTGTTACAACTGCAAAATAAACACCTTCAAAATACACCTTGGTCTTTGTTGTTGTGTTTGTATAGGACTATGGTTAAATGGTAATTTAATGCTTTGAGTTTTAAATATCTGCTTCTTTGCATTTCAAACTGCCTTCTGTTGTAAGTGCGCAAAAAAAACCTAGTGGGTTACCTGGGCTCGATTCCAGAAGGGAGCCCGCAAACTGACAATCAAATGAGACCAATCAATGCCTAACTGTTTGCTGGCTCCCTTCTAGCCACTAGAAGAGAATAGAATAGAAAGATTTATTGTCATTGTATTAAATACAATGAGATTCACAGTTGCCACTTTTGGTCAGATAAACGAGGCAGATAAAACATCTAACAGGTAAAACACACACAGTTATAAAGCAAATAAAACAGGTAAAGTAGATATAATAAATACAAAAATATACGTGTTACACTAGAAGTATAAAATATATAAAATAGATGTAATGTAAACAGAGGTAATTGCATTTGTAAAATAGGTAGGGTAGATGTAATAAATACAATGTAAACAAAGGTAGTAGCACTTGATGTGTATATTGCTCAAGGATATATTGCACGTATTTCACATTCAGTGTATTAATATTGCACAGATGTATTGTTTGTTCAGGGTCCGCATGGCCCAGGGAAAGAAACTACCACAAGACACGACCGCTTTGGTCTGGTTACGTTGCATGCCGGGAGAGAATTATGTTGCTAGGAAACCGTACACCTCAGCTCTTGTTGCTCAGCAACCCTTTTAGAGCATAAAACTAGCGTTAAGAAGACATAGAAACACTTCGGTGCTACGGTAAGCATGTTTTCATATACTGTATATGTAATATAGGCATGTTTGAATATCTCTCGAAGACAATTGTTAACTTGACGCATTTAACTTCACACGTATTAAGCAAGTTGTAAAGTGTTCATTAAGTAACGTTAGTTAGGTTAGCATTCATTGTTAGCTAGCTAACTAACTTAATTGTTGCTTTTAACAGTTAAAGTCCTAAACCCTTTTATTCCAATACGCCATTATTTTTCATTTATTCAACTTATCTGGAACTGTTGATTTCTTGAACTGTTTCGATACTAACGTTACTAGTAGAGGCAGATGTGCCTTTAGTCGCTGCAGTAACCACGGTGCACAATAAACATGAACACATGTAACGAGACTGTAACTGCTTTCTAAAATGATCTGTCAAGCACACCTGTAGGCTACTGAAGTTAAATTGGGCTGAGGATTTGCAAAATTTAAGCTAATTAACTTTCTTATGAAGTTAAGATAAGATAAGATGAACCTTTATTAATCCCTGGAGGGAAATTCAGGTGTCAAAGCAGCAACATCAGCAAACAGAGTGAAACACAGGAGAGGTAAAGGTATACAAAAATTACAAAAATAATAATAGACATATAAAAGATACAGAGTGAATGGGTGAACATAGTGTGTACAGTCCGTCAATAAATAAATGTAGTATGTACAATAAATAAATGTAATATGTGCAGTCTATAAAGTGGTATATAGGATGTATAGTGTAAAGTAAGTGTAAAATGAGCCAGTGGTTAGAGTCTAAGATGGTTGCAGATAGTGCATGTTTAAAGTTCTTAAAGTTCTTATATGGGGGTCAGCCTTGGTTGTGTAAATAATACAATTTGCTTTTATTTTGCGAATTTGTCTGATTAAATAACCTCTATCTGACATTGCTGCTTTACAACTACTAGTTAACTTATCTGTCCCTCCACTGTCCCAGAGCCTGTTTGGATACAGCACATGCCATGGCCTCAGGCTCTACATCCAGTAGGACCTCTCTGTCTGGTCAAAGCAGGGACAGTGAGTCCAGAGGTAGGCCCAGCTAATAGCCTATAGGGTCTTTTAGGTTTTATGAAAATGTGTTAGTTATGTTTTACATGTTATACTGTATAGTCAGCTTTTTAATTCAATGTCAGTAGTATACCTAAATTCCATTTGGCATACTGTCCCAGAGCGGCTGCAGCTCCCTGAACTACAGAGCCCCACCACCATCCAACCAAGGCCTCCATTTGTTCCGGACACACAGGTGAGACTTGGCAAACAGACAATATGAAAAACCATCTACTGTACACCCAATTTAGTACTTACCATATGGTGTATATATGTATATTTATATGTATATATTGAGGCTATTATATTATCCATAGCTCAGTCAAAAAGTAATTACAGTATGTAGATATGGGTCTTTTGTAGATGTCACTTTCTTCCCCTTTATCTAGGCTGTGCTGAACAGACGTGTAAAACGGAAACAACCCAGCCTCCACCACTTAAAAGAGCGCGAGCGGATGTATTGTCCCGGCTGGTACACTCAGTCACCTTCATCTCCTCAACAAGCAGAGCACCCACCAAAAAGGCCGCGTGAAAAATTGCCTGTCCAGCTGCCTCCTCTGAAACCCAGGACCAAGGTCAGTGACGGACATGTTTGAGAAGAGAATAAGTGTTGCTTGAAAGATGTCCATATGGTGCATGATGGACAGGTTCCTCAAAAGTATCTCTACAATTAAATTATTTCATGTCTAAGTGTCTATTCAAGTCTTAAACGAAGGCATAGTGTGCCATAGTGGCTAAAACCCAAGAGAAGAAAAGGGTTGGAAGAAATGTTTAATACATGTACAATAATTTGGTCACAATATGGAAAAAAAGACACCAACATTTCTTTAATTTTTACAAATATGTGTGTCAGAATATATACATGTAAATATATATATACAGTATATGGAAAGAGCCATCATAGTTCAACCATCATTATTGGTTTTAGAGAAAATGTTTGATCTCATACTCTTGATTCAGACCTCAAGGTATGAGATTCTGGAGAGTGAAAATATAGTAGCTTTCTTTCTGGAGTAAGAGGGTATTTAAATCTCCGCCTCTTCTAACGGGTTCGAAGAAATATTTCTTCTTTCCTTTTTCCTCTACCTTAATGTAATGTAATAATTTTGAACGTATAGGTCATGGATTTTCTGATATATGTGATGATAAATATGACAATGTTTATAAATAACATGTTTGATATTTAGGAGTATGGCTTAATTACTCTTTGTACGTACTTTATGAAATTGTGAATTGTTGTTGTGGATGTATTTATCCCACTGGTGTTTTTGGATGAACTACACTTGCCATCATACAGCTTGTTTACCTATTGGTGTGCTTTATGTACAGTATAAATATGGGTGTGGTCTCCACTTTTTCAAACACTTTGACCTGATGAAGATCCAAAGTGGATCGAAACATAGTCAATAAAAATATTGTGGCATGGAGTAGTGTACACGCATTACCTTTTTCTTTACTGACGCTGTTCTGATAGCCTCGCACCTACGTGATGTGCGTATAATTAATCTTCTTCAACTTCTAAAACCCAAGATTACCATTAAAACTGTTCTTGGGGAAAATTAGGCTCCTCAGGCAGAAGCTTGACAAAGTCTTTGTTAAAGCCCCAATTCATTGTTTATTGTCTTTTAAATTAGCTACGTGCTGGAGGAAATTCATCTCTGATTGTGTCTCTCCACCACTCCTCAGATGTCCCAGCATCTGGTGTCAACCCCTATTCTCCCCGTGCGGCCCTTTTCCTTAAAGAGTGGTGGACTGCTGGACACTCCCTCTGACGTAAAACTGATCGAGTACAATAAGGATGACTACTTGATGATCAGCGATGGAGGTGTGATATCAGTGCGTGGGCAGCATGTTGAGTACATAACCATTGATCGCTGGGAAGAGGAGTGTGACCAGCACTCCAAGCTGATCCGCATCCCCTTCTTTGCCAACTTCAAAAAGTGGAAACCCTTCTATGTCTGGCGCACCAAAATTCGAGCCAGGAAGATTCATATGGCCAGGGAGTCCATTGAAAACCACTTGTTTATTCTCGATCAGGTATGTGACGGTGTGTATAAATTGAGGTCTGGATTTTCTCTGTCTTAATGATCTTGAATATAGACTATCATACGTTGTAAATTGTAATGTTTTACAACTTTTAATTAATGTGAGTAGTGTTGATTAAGTTATAACAGTTATTAAGTTAAGTTACTAACATTTCGGTAACACTTTCTAATAACCATCATTTATAAATGGTTAATCATGGTTACTAATTATTAGTAATGCTATAATTTCTGTTATTTTATCATTAGTTTGTGTAATATGAAATAATTAGTTTACAAATTCTATATTGTATCGTAGCTGATAAGAGGCAATAATAATTACATTCTGATTACATTAATAAAGTATTTATTAACAGTTTATTGTTGTTTATTTATCAACATATTTGTTTATAATTACCAAATTATTTTTAAACCTTTTAAGAAATTGTTTGTAAAACATCTATAAACATTACATAGATAGATGGACCATATAATAACTATTAACCATTGGCAAAATAATAACTCTCTATCTAAATAATGTTTATAGATGATTTACAAAGCATTTATTAACCATTTAACAAATGATTATAATCATTAATTGCAACTTTATAACAGCCATCCAAATTATGTTTAAAGACAGTTTACAAACTAGTTATTAACCATTAACAAAGTGTTACAAATATCTGGTCCATGTCATTTTTATATGTGTTTTACAAACAATTTCTTAAAGGTTTACAAATAATTTCATAATTATTAACAAGTAAAATAACCATTTACTAAGTTTAATTAACTATCAATTTACCATTTATAAATGATGGTTATTATAAAGTCTTACCAACATTTGTATATGCCCTACAGTCTTTAATTCCCGCACTGATGGACATCAAGAAGATGTGTTGTCAAATCAGTGACGCAGGCTTGTGTCACATCGAGACAAAACACAGTTACACACTGCAGGAGTTCCAGGACATTCAGTTCAAACAACTACAAGAGGTGCAATTGTACATCAATACAAAAATTGGTCCGGATGTTTGAAGTGTACCTCCTCAGCGGCTCACTGCCCTCATGTGTTTTCTTATTGTCAGATGTTGAACAACTTGAAGAAGTTTCAAGACCTGGTGAAGGAGGTGACAATTTGTGCGTGTCGCAACTGGACGGAATTGCGATCCAGAGCTGCTAACATAGGTGCGTGCACACTGACCATATGGAGACACTGGGATATACTGTACATACATAGACCACAATGTTATAAGGTTGATGGTATTCTTTGTTTGTCACAGACAGAAAAGTTCTTGCACAGCTCAAAAGGACATGTCAATCCAGCCGCCTCATCTGGTTAGTCATCATCTTCCGTTTGTTTCCGTTTAATTTTCTTTTCTTTCTGTCTCTTTTTGTGTACCACATATACCTGATTTTTATTTTTGAATCACATCAGACATTTTTACATTCCACAGTCAGAAAACACAGGTTTAAATAATGAAATGAATGATGGCTTAATTCCATAATTTTAGGAAATCTGTCATAGTATAGGTTAGCCCTGCCGCCTCACAGCAAGAGGGTTGCAGGTTCAAACCCGGCTTGGGGCCCTTCTGTGTGGAGTTTGCATGTTCTCCCCGTGTTAGCGTGGGTTTTCTCCGGGTTCTCTGGCTTCCTCCCACAGTCCAAAGACATGCAGGTTAGGTTAACTGTTGAATCTAAATTGCCCGTACAGTAGGTGTGAATGTGAGTGTGAAATATGTTGTCTGTCTCTATGTGTCAGCCCTGTAATAGTCTGGCGACCTGTCCAGGGTGTATCCTTCGCCCAACGTCAGCTGGGATCATCTCGAGACCCCCCACAACCCTGAATAGGATAAGCGGTTACAGATAATGGATGGACGGATGGATGTCATAGTATAAAGAACACACCAGAAATAATCCATTTTAGAATAGGAAAAGATAACACATTTATACAGCATGCAAAAAACTGCATGTGATTATCATAAAGTGGGCATGTACGATACGATAATACGATAATACTTTATTGTCAGACAGGTCTGAAATTTGTTTTGCATCACAGCAGCTCCATTTGCAACATCACAAAAATGACAAAGACAAGAAACAAGGATACGTACATTTAACCATTACAATCACAGAAGACGATATTCAGGGCCCTTCAAAGTACATTTGATCTGGGATGTCTGTAAAGGGGAGACTCGTAGGTACCCATAGACATATTGTAGGTACCCATAGACATATCTTGAGGTCAGAGGTCAAGGGACCTCGTTGAAAATCACCATGCCAGTTTTTCCTCGCCAACATTTAGCATTAATTTGGAGCATTATTTTCGACAAGCTAGTGGGTACCAATGGATTCCTTAGGTTTTCTACTGTAGTTTCATATGATGCAAGTAACTTCACACCTCTAAAAGATTGAATAGCGGCCAGGCCCAACGTTGTATTATTAAGACGTTAATTAAAAATCGATACACGGTTTTGGAGAATCTATACAGTATCGCACAACATAATATCGCGATACTTGTGTATCTATCTAAACGTCATCAAGCCGACTGGTCCGCCTTTAAAGCCACGTTGTGTGTACTCGCGTTCATGCGATCGCGGTGTAGTTCGTTTATAGCCTAACGTTAGCTTTTTACTTCTGCCGATTACATTCACACTTCAAACATCATAAAAGTGATGTTCATTAGTGAAGATTATGTTGCTGAACACAACGTGTAGGTATCATAAACATGTGTTTGCCACAGAGATTATTTTCTGCAATAATCCAAAACCCAATGGAATCCCATTGGTTTTTTGTTGAGGGAACCCAGGGCGATGCTAACTTCCTGGTTGGCCTACAAAAATACCTCATCCCTGGAGCACTCTATTACTTTGAGCCTGACTAGATGGATTACTGTGTGATATGTGATCCCGTGATTCTCGCGTGAGCTCATGACATTGCAAGAATCCAGCTGCCGTGCAAGGTAACTATGACATCATTAATGAGGCACATCTAACACATTAACTCAGTCCAATCCCTCTCTGTCCCTCACCTGCCCAGCTTCATCCGTCTGGTTGACTATTTGGTCGTCACTACCTTGCACAGCCTACTGGTGAATGCAGTGGCCCAACTACTGGCTGTGCTTCAGGAGCAGGTACGTGGGACGCCCAGCGACGCCGTTATTCAGAGCTGGAGCCAGCGCTCTGAGGCTGACTCTACTGAACAAGAGATGAATAAGAAGGTAGGGCATTGTTACACTATTATTATTATATTGTATTATTTACAGTAAAACAACAGTAATACTATTAGTAGACACAGACAAGTGTTCAGTTTTGGTTTTGGTTTGTGTGTGTGTGTCTGTATTAGTCAGAAGCAAGCCGTTTCCCACCAATGTTCATCTCTGAGCTGATGCTGGACACAAATGCTTTGACCTACAAACCCTCTGAGGAGAACTTTCAGGTTAGTTTTCCAAATTGTTACGAACCGTTACGCTATTTATAACCCATTTCATACCCATCTACAATATTCTCTTTATTAATTCCTACAGGACACTGTTGCAGAGATCATTGGGCAGTTTGAGAAAACTGTGATGTCTGTTAACACGCTTACGACAGATCATGATTTTGATTGGATGACAGAGCCCGGAAGCTACGGGGTAGTTAAAAAACATCACCAACTCAACCTGACACCCCTGATGTTTGTATTCAGGGTTGTTGTAAATGTTGTTAATATGTAAAAAATATGTGCGTTTGTTGACTTTTAGGAATTGAAAAATAAGTATGAAGATGGCCCCAGTTTGGATTTCATCGTAAAGAATGATGGATTCCTTCAAAGTTGCATCCAGAACATCAAGGTCAGTTTTTACTTTGCATTGGTTTCTATCTCTGGAGGTTGTACTTTGTCTAAACAGTACTGTGTATGTATGGACCTGACTTGTTTTCCCCCTTAGGAATCATTCCAGTTTGCCTTTGCAGCAGCAAAAGTGTACGCACAGACATTTGAGCGTTTTTGGCAGTTCTATAAAGAGAACGAGAGTCTGGATCTGGATGCACTGCAGCTACAGGATCACGGTGATGTACTATACATTAACATAAACATTATGTTCAATCTCCCACTCACAGCACAAAGAGAAGTTCAGTTGAGAATAGTGCTCATGTAAGTCTTTGTCCTTTGTTACCAGCTGTACTGGTATTGGAAATATTATTGCATATTTTGCACACTTAAAAACTAGGGCTGTCAGTTAATTAAAAATATTTAATTGCGATGAGTCACATTATTGTGCATAATTAATCATGATTTTATGCAAATTAATCACAAATTTTTGTATCTGTTCAAAATTTACTTTAAAGGGAGATTTGTCAAGTATTTAATACTCTTATCAGCATGGGAGTGGGCAAATATGCTTTCTTTATGCAAATGTATGTATATATTTATTACTCAAAATCCATTACCAACACAAAACAATGACAAATATTGTCCAGAAACCCTCACAGGTACTGCATTTAGCATACAAAATATGCCCAAATCATAGCATTTTAAACTCAAGCCCAACAGGCAACAACAGCTGTCAGTGTGGTCAGAGGTCAAGGGACCCCTTTTAATTGCCATGCCAGTTTTTTCTTGTCATAACTTACCGTATGTTTGGAGCGTTATTTAGCCTCCTTTGCGATAAACTAGTATGACATGGTTGGTACCAATGGATTCCTTCCTTTCTAGTTTCATATGATGCCAGTATATTCACTCTTACTTTAAAACCAAGCTCGCTACAACCTCCAAAAGATTGTTGCCGGGCTAAATCGCAAGTTGTGTTAATGCGTTAAAGAAATTGCTGGTGTTAAAACAAATTTGCGTTAACACCTTATTATCACGTAAACTTTAACAGCCCTAATTAGATCTTTTTTTCTCAGTCACCACCCATCTTAATCAGTACTACTGAACGTTGTGTTGCCTGAAATGATTATTATAGGATGCAAATGTGTACACATGCGTAGTGAATATGTTTGCATCTTCTAAAACGGACTTGATTTGGTCACACACAAAAACTGTAACTGAAAGACATTCAATAGGCAAACGTACTTAAATTGTAATAAGGGAGTAAAGCATGCAAAATAACAGTTCTTTTTGACTGATGGATGTTGACTGCTTTGTCTCACAGATTTGTCCTTTTTTGGAGAAACACTGGAGTTATACGACAGAGAGCATAAGGAGGCCGTAGCCATCCAACAGAAGAGACATCTAGGTTTGCTGCTTGTGGACAAAACACAGCTCAAAGAGAAGCTTGTGTCTTCCCCACTCCGCTGTCTGGAGGTGAGGACGACCAGCAATGTGCAAACACATACTACCAGTATTACACAGCTGTTTTTTGGTTTAAGAGTCATGGAGAGCTTTTGACCATGACAACAAAGCGATTTAAACCAAAGGGCAGTGAGTGGAAACCCAAATCCTCCAGGGTGT
>CAKALG010043277.1:0-26137 GCA_916700815.1 Helicolenus hilgendorfi
TGACGTCGGTGATGGTTCTCCATCCAGCACCACCACAATGGCCGAGAGTGAGTCCACAGGACGTCCAGCAGAGGGCAGCAGCAGCCAGGTGTCTGCTCCTGGGGAGGAAGAAAAAGACACAGAGGGTTCAGGGGTGTGATACACAACCGAGTCCTGCTGTTGTCACAGGTCACATAGCCAACTGTTGTGTCTTTTATTGAATACATCCACTACACTGTATGTTTTCTGTAATGAAAATATACAGTTTCTGATGCCATCCTTTTCAGGACCAGCCATCTGGTTTGTCCAGAAGGCTTACTTTGCCTTGAGTTGTTCTATTAAGCTGTGCACATTGTATATTTTTTATTTGTAAACCTCTCACTCTGTCCTGTGTTTCTTCTACCTTTGTCCGTTCTCAGGTGTGGACAGTACAGGGAGCTGACACCTTGCATTAGGAAATACTCAAGGATGTTCTGGTCATGTAGAGTAAAAGAGTGGTTACTTAATACCTTTTAGAAACCATCTTCTCCATATACCGACAATGATTTAAAACTCTGCACTGACGTAGCAGTCATGTCAGCAGACTGCATGCCAACGACATGGAGTATGACATACTTGACACAGACATTTCACACACTTCACAGAGTTTGCTTTAGCCGTGGAACAATCTATTCTATCTATCAGACCAAGAGGACCATAGAGACATAGCGAAAAAAGGTTTTTATTCCCAAAACATCCCACATAAGCATCACCAGCTCTGTCAAAAATCACTCACATTATTAGCTTCTGCAAATCTGCAAATGGAGATAGCCATGCATTTTGGCGATATTGACCTACTCATGTGGACATTCCCTGCTTTGGAAATTCAGCATGCATTACACAGTAACATGATACATAACACGCAGGGAGCATTTCAAATGATCCACCAATGGTTCAGGGGGGCTCGGCCACCAGCCTTGGCAGCAGCACAGCAGACGTCAGCTTGGAAAGTGAATGTGAGCGTAAAGGCCTTTAAATAGACGGCCAGAGGGATGTGATGGGTGTGGGAGGATAGCTGTCAGCTAACACAGCATAGCTGTTCTTGCCAGAACTAGTTGACTAATTGTTGGCCACTAACTCTGCCCCAGGTAACATCTACAGCAATATCGGACCCAGGTTACATATACAGTATAGTGCTTGGACACACATACCTTTTTATGTGAGTTAATGAGCCTTATCTGACTCTTGCTTTTCACAGCAGCAAAGTTTTTGAAATAATTTACCCAGAAAACAAAAAAATCATATTAGGTTTTATTCCATTTTTGAATAAGTATTAAATAAAATGTTGTGCTTGATGTTTCCAACACAGAAGCAAGTAAAACTCTGATAAACAATCTGGATATCTCTGACAAATGTGAGCAGCAACTCTACTATGTAGAGCTACAACAGGGCTTAGCATTATACTGTAAGTAGTATGATACAAAGCTCCTCCATTGTGAGATATCATAATGTGATATTTCAAATCGATGAAATGGTCCTATCTAATGCTTTATTTTTTTGTTTGATTTTCTTCAGTTCACTGTTCCTGTGTTTTCTCTTGCTCAGATCCCCCCGTACTGATTCTGGTGGTTAGATGACCGTGACAATGGTCACAGTAGTCGTGTTGCATTGTTACCGTGTGACCTCAAATGCACCATCTTAGACACTTTGTACTTTTGGGCTGTTAGCGTAGGACAGTGTATACTGTTGTAGCTGTAGGTAAGTGTGTGTGTGTGTTTGTAATCAGTTTCTGTGTGTATGTGTTTTTATGGACGTGTGTGTGTGGTTTGAATGTGTGTGTGTGTAGCGCTGTGAAAGTGAATGGAGCGTGGCTGTGTTTGCATGGTTTGCTGATGGACATACTGTACATTCCGGTACTGTGATCTTTGTGCCGTAAAGTGCTGTTTTTGACTCTTTGTTATAATCGTGGATGTGAAAACTGTTAGAAAAACTTGGTAAGGACAGTATAAAAAAAGTTAACTTCAGTGTAAGTGTTAGGTGAAGAAAATGCAGGACAATTATGCTTGCATCAACCTGAAATTGTTCCAATCATTTCATAGTGCATTCATGTATTTTCTTGTCATTGAAATGAAAAATCTAATGGACTTTTGTTTAGAGTAACATTAAGATTGTATGACTTTGTCCTACTTTAGGTGACTTAGATAAGTATGGTCGGTTCTGCTGTCATGACCAGTGACTATCTATTGTGAAATGTTATTGAAAAAAAAATCTCTGTCTACAGAATGTTATTGTTTTGTAATTATGTGGCTAAAACAGAAGAAATATGTATGTAAAGGACAAATATTAAGTATGTTATAAAACACAAAATAGGAGACAATCTATGCCACAAAGATTATTTTACTTAAATTATGTATTTATTTTCTTATTTAACTGTTCAATGAGCCTGAATTCTGCTGGCCAGTGAGGGAGCATTATTTCAATGGATATTACAGTATATTGATAATTATTTTCTTGTTCTATTAGAAACTATGAAGAGAGAGTCTGATTTCTCTTGTTTCCATTTAAATCCAGATGTTGCTTTTATTGTCTGAAGTGTAGATTGTTTAGTCTACGGGTCTTTGTATAATTGTGAATGAAATTGACAAAAAATATATATATAGCAAGCCTGTGAGATATTAATTGTTGGCTTATGAGAACGATTTGTCTCTGTGAAATCATCTGATCGGTGAGGCGAGGAGGTTTTTTAGGGGTTGCTTGTTTTGTTCTCCAACCCAAAAATGAGTGCAACACTGTCCAAAGAAATAATATACTCCCCGTTAAATTGTGCTGTCTGTGTTTTTCCTGAGTCTCTTCATATTTATTGTGATTGCTTGAAAAATGGTTCATTACAGTGCAGTCTATTGTTTCTTATGATACTTTTATATATCAAATTAAGTGAAAACATAATATACTGAAGAGTTAAATATTATTTTTTTTCTGCTGAGAGAGTAAAAGAGAGCGCTAAAGATACAGAAACAGTGACTGAGTTTATAATGTGGGTTTACAAAGTAAATAAGAGCGATGGCCTTAAAAGATAGAAGAAGATACAAGATGTAATTCCCAGAGAGAATGCAGTCAGTGCTGCTAAAACCTTTACTCAAATAAGTGCAGGTAATATCTGCATGATGACTATAAAGGTCATTAATGCAACAACAGTGCTGGACATGCATCATCTTCAATTACGTTAAATAACTGACCTTGAACTTCAATGATTACCAGTATTACAGTGGACCTCCAGTCTACTGTCATTCATCTTTGTACAACCATTCATCTCTTTGTGATTTATTATTCCTTGCGGTAGACGTTGGTTTCTATTTTAGACTTCCTGAATAAATGTGGCCAACAGACACTACAACACATCCTGCAGAAGGCAACAGCAGGTGCATCTTGCATCATGCTGTTTCCCCTCTGAAAAGAAAGTGTCCACCCTGCAAATTCATGGTGACAAATGACTGTACCGCCCTGATGCAACACTGGTCAGGGATTGAGTTGTTTGGTTTAGTGACAATAAACACCATAATAACATAATTAAATGAACTGACTAAACGGGTACAAGCAGGCAATGCTAATGACCCTGTAATGCCATAAGTGTCAAGAGTTTGTTTTGTTGTATTTTCCATCAAAATTGCAAAATTGAAAGGTCTAATTTATGTGTATAATAATATACTGTAATAACAGTATGTGTGTGTGCTGAGGGCAAACTTTGATTTCTTACCTTTTATGACCTCTGGTGTTATGAGCCAGTGTGCGTGTGTGGAATAACCCTTATCAGTACTGCCGGATATTGATGAAACCTTTATTCTTTATCTCACATTAATCATAAAAATACCCAACAGTCACTGCTTCTGTTATGTTACATAACCTTCACAGTGACTGACAAACGACTTCAGTTTGAGCACCTTGAACATGTTATATCTCCTCACTGTATGTGAGATATAGAACATCAGGTCTCTCTGGGCTTTGATTGTAGCACAACTGTGTTTGTGTGCTCCACACCTTCATTAATGCATCGTCACTGTGACTAGCCATGTATTCGTATTAAAAAAATATCTTGAAATGTGACGACTAATAGGTGCATGATCTCAGATATTCACAATGACAGGGCGAAAAGATGTTTTAGTGGAGCAGTGGTCTGAGTCACAAACTTTGAAACCACAATATCCCAATTTCAACATCAGATTCTGGATGAATCTATCTTTTCTGGCCAGAACTGAAACTAGAGATACTCTTCTTCTCAAATGAATAAAACGGTCCTGCTTTGGAGCTAAAACCTGCGTAAACCAGGCCTTGTAGCGACGTTGATTAAACCCATCTGTTCTCTACAAAGGTACATCATGTTCACAATCAGAGCTTTTGATTATATTACATAGCCGTGCCTGAAGGGTAAGAAGGAGAGGGGAGCTTTTTGAGTAAAGAATAATCAAGTTATGTTGAGGTATAATATCCCCAGCCTCTGGTCTTCTCTCCACTGTCCAGTTTTCACTTTGTTGCAAATGTATTTCCAAGTGAATCTGGTTGTTTCACCAGGGAAGCACATGTTCTGATGCTCTTATGATAGCTACAATTAATGTGATTTATCATATTAAATACCAGTGGTTGTTTAAATAATGGTTTCTGGGAAACACATATACAGCATGTTGTGAGGTACACTTCTGGTACACACAAAGACAGTAGTGAAAGAGTTTTATATAACATGAAAATATAAATCACATGCTATGGATATCAATTTACAAAACAAATACCGTCTAACATCTGAGCTTTTTAGGCCTATATAAGCTATTAAGCTTAAAAGTGAATGTTAAACTGTATGCATACCCTTACCAAAAACAAGTTTATTTAAGTGTGTTATTAGTGTACTTCTTTTAAACTTAAAATAAGAGATTATACTTTCAGTTTACTTTTGATGTACTTATCAGAGATATACTTAAAAAAAATATACATAAGTACACTTGGGTTATACTGACAAGTATACAGAAAAGTCTAAGTATACTTGGCTTATACTGCTCATAACTTGCTCATACTGACAGGTATACTTAAAGGTCAAAGTATACTTAGTTTATACTGACAAGTAGGCCTATAAAGAAAAGTCTAAGTATACCTGGCTTAAACTGACAAGTATACAGAAAAGTCTAAGTATACTTAGCTTATACTGACAAGTATACAGATAAGTCTAAGTATATTTGGCTTATAGGCCTACTTACTTAATCTTTTGATCAAGATAAACTTAAGAAAAGTATAATTAAGGATTCTTGCCTTATAGGCCAACAGAAAGGTATACTTGGCTTCTGGTTGTGCTTACTTTAGTCTATTAAAGTGCGTGACAGCCAGCCAGCTCTACTTGTCTTTCACCTACTTAAAACACAACAGGAGGTGAAACAGGACATGGACAGGGAAGGATGGTCAGCCTGTGGAGCATCAAGTGTCAAACATTCGGGCCACATCCTCATATCTATGCAGGAATCAATCACAATCTTGTTTTGTTTTGTGTTGTGTTGCAAAGGTGTGTTGCGACATCTTAACCAGTCCTAACTTCTTAAATAAGGTATTTTAGGTTTCAGGATTGATGTTGATCTTATATGGAGATTAGGTTTGTGTTTGGGTAATGTATGGCATGTAGCACTGATGGTATCAAGGCTGGGGAATGAAGAAATACAAGAAGAATGTGTGAGGGTGCATCCTAGAGTGGCATGGTGGTGGAGAAGTTTATGATTCAAATCCAGCTGTTTTCAAGTCAGATCTAACAATGATGCAACAACTGGTAGAGTTTCTATTTCAAGACTTGAAACTTGACTTGGACAAAAAATTACTTGTGAGCATCTCTGCTTTTTAGTTCATGAAAGAATACTTTGTGTTATTCAACTTATAGTGCTTAGCCAATGATTTATGTATTACATAAAGAGACTTGCTCCTTTTGCTATTTGACTTAATGATTTGTGATAAGATTAAAAAAAATAATAAGATGTGTTGTTCTTGCATGCCTCTAAGGTGATAATCCAAAAACTTGATGAATTTAAGTAAATTCATATCAAAGCATCCTTTTACAAACTATCACACACAGCTGCAAGCCAAGTATTCTTTTCTGTAGGCCTATAAGGCAAGAATACTTAATTATACTTTTCTTATATGTATATCATGATCAAAAGATTAAGTAAGTCGGCCTTTAAGCCAAGTATACTTAGACTTTTAAGTAAACTTGTCAGTATGAGCCAAGTATATTTACGTATACTTTTGTTAAGTATATCTCTGACAAGTGCATAAAAAGTAAACTGAAAGTCTACTCTCTTATTTTAAGTTCAAAAGAAGTATACTAGGCAAGGCAAGGCAAGTCAAGGCAGCTTTATTTGTAGAGCACATTTCAGCAACAGGGCAATTCAAAGTGCTTTACATAAACATTCAAGAACATGCGACAAAGTGCAAAAGAACATTAAGACCTAATTAAAACAGTTATAAAAACATAAAAACATTAAAGATTAGAAAATAAAAACAAGCTAAAAATGAAAGTGTGTTAAAAAGTGTTATAAAAGTATAACACACAAGAGTAAAACTTATAGTGCAGTATAAGATCATTATACTGTGTGTATACTAATAGCACACTTGAATAAACTTTCTTTTGGCAAGGGTTGTAGTCTCATGTAAATGATAACACAACACAAGGTGCAACCAACTCTATTATTACATCACCATTCTTATCACATACCTCAGTTTGACACGCACACATACTTTAGGTGATTGGGGTAAAAGGTGCTGATTGAGCAATGATCTCTCGTGTCAGTGTCACTGTAACGTTTTGATAGCACACATCCCTGGTTACACAGCCATGCTGGCTGCAGTACGCTATAGTGATGTGTTGATCGCGGACGAACCGGTTCAAAGAGCCGGCTCTTTTAAGTGAACGATAAGAGCCAGTTCCCGTCCAAGAGACGTTTTTTTTTCTTTTTTCTTTTTCCTTTAATTAATTCAAGGACGATGATGGGACGATCTTTTCTCTGCACCAGGGGCACTCCATGCACTGACTGTGACTGAATGTTGTGTTAATGATGTCCATGCGACGAAAGAGAGTGTGGTGCGCAAATAGCAGACAAGATGAGTGACAGTCGGAAACGAACCGGCATGTAAAATTATGGTATTCTGGAAATTATAAGGTTTAGTATAATTATATTGAATAATTTAAGTGATATATGTGCACACATTCTAATAATAGGTCAAAACAGCTAAAGCTAAATTTGGCTGAATTATAAAAACGCAGAAGTGGTAAAACGAAGAACCGTTTGGGAGCCGAAAGAGCCGACTCTTCTTGGTGAGCTGAGCCAAATGATCTGGCTCACTAAAAAGAGCCCCTAATTCCCATCACTAATGCAGAGAACGGGCTAGACCCCCCTCGATAGGCTCAATGGTACGGTCCACCTCCTCTTGACGTCAGAGCGTCTGACTTCATAGCATAAATACTGGAGCTCTGCGCCATGAGGCTCAGACTCGAGGATCAATACACCGACAGATACATACACAAGAACTGTCCTTTGGGGGAGAGGACACTGTTAGTAGAAGACATACAAAGTTTGCTTGATATTAACGTAACATTTGACGTACAAGAGCGACAATGAACGGGCAGATGAACGGTTTCCATAACTCCCTCATCGACGAGGACTGCTTCTTGTTCACCTCGGAGTCGGTCGGAGAAGGACATCCCGGTAAGACAACGATCCTTTTCAGTCTTATCTCATGAAAATAGCTAAATGAACACCTCTATTTTTAGGACGGCAACATATTGTACATTTTCCAGCTTCACTTTAATAAGAAAATTGTGAAATGAACATCTTTTTTTAATGCGTTTTTACCGCTATATAATCTATCATTGCGCTGCTGGGCCGGTTATCAAGAGCACGCGTTAGCTAGCTAATCTAGCTAATCTTAATACAGCAAACACACCAGTGATCCCAGCACACATGCACTGTAAATGTTACTTAAATAATCTTCTCATTATGAGATCAATGTATTAATTGTAAAAGCGTTTTCCTGGGCTGTTTCTGAGGCACAATGACCTGAATTGCCTGAACAATAGTGGGTGATAGTGGGTGTTTCTACAACGTTTTCTCCTCTGCAGATGAAATTGGCTCAATGTTTAGTACTGTATCTCGGTTGGCTTCCGGTCCCCGGTTAGTTGCGCGCCCTCTTTTCCTCCACACCACATGTGCACATGCTGAAATGGCGACTGTTAAGAGGCTACGAGCCACTCCCACTGAGCATAGTGGGACACTGAGACTGGCCTGCTGGTGCTAACAGTGCCACAGTTTACATACTGTGTGTTTTGCTGCAGTGTTAAAAAAAAATGCATTGTTATTCTTTTTTTTCCCCAGACAAGATCTGTGATCAGATCAGTGATGCGGTTCTGGATGCCCATCTCAAGCAGGATCCAGATGCTAAAGTTGCATGTGGTAAGAAACAAATTCCTTTTTTTCTATGTTTATCAAATCACATGTTTAAGATAACATATTCCTTTATTAGTCCCGCAGTGGGGAAATGTGCAGTGTACAGCAGCAAAGGGGATAGTGCAAAAAACAAGATGCATCAGCTGACACAGTGTAAAAAAGAAAAAAAAAAGTGCTAAACAAAGTGTTACAAAATATGAACCATTTAAATAGAAGGAAGTATAAAAATAGGAGCAGTATATACAGTATTGACAATAAACAGACTATTAACAAAATTGCACACTTACGTTGAGAGAGGAATATTAACTGTTATTACATCTTTCTTGCTCTGGTGCAGAGACTGTTGCCAAGACTGGGATGATCCTGTTGGCTGGTGAGGTGACGTCAACTGCCACAGTGGACTACCAGAAAGTTGTTCGAGACACCATCCGACAAATTGGATATGATGATTCCTCCAAAGGTGTGGCATGTTGTATTTATGGGTTGTGCTTTTCACTGACTTGTCTGTTGTTGTTGGCGGTGTCTTGATCTGCTGCTGTCTGTCTCGTTTATCAGGCTTCGACTATAAGACCTGCAATGTTCTTGTGGCCTTGGAGCAGCAGTCTCCTGACATCGCTCAGGGTGTTCACATTGACCGCAATGAGGAGGACATTGGAGCAGGGGACCAGGTCAGTAGTGGCTATTGACATTTTGTGTCAATGTGACATCATGTGTGTTCTGAGATTAGATTACTGCTCTTTTTTCTATTGTGTGCTTTTTAAACACGAGAGTAAATGTTTGTTGTTCTGCAGGGCTTGATGTTTGGATATGCTACTGATGAGACCGAGGAGAGTATGCCACTCACAATTGTCCTCGCCCACAAACTGAACGCTAAAATGGCTGAGTTGCGTCGCGATGGCACCCTTCCATGGCTCAGGCCAGACTCAAAGACACAGGTAAAGCTGTTATACTATTAACTACCATTACATGATCTTTTTGTTGGTGGCATTTAACCCATTTATATTTTCACCTTTTTGCAGGTTACTGTTCAGTACCGCCAGGACCGTGGTGCCATGCTTCCAGTGCGTGTGCACACAGTTGTCGTCTCTGTTCAGCATGACGAGGATATTTGCCTGGAGGAGATGAGAGACACCCTGAAGGAGAAAGTCGTCAAGGCTGTTGTTCCATGCATCTATTTGGACGATGACACAATCTACCATCTGCAGCCCAGCGGGCGATTTGTTATCGGAGGCCCACAGGTAAATGTCGGAGGGTGTGGCTTTCATAAAATATTAAGCCTGTGAGTTATTTAGCTGTGTAACTAACCTCTGTTCTTCATCACAGGGTGATGCTGGTCTGACGGGGCGTAAAATCATTGTTGACACTTATGGAGGCTGGGGAGCCCACGGCGGTGGTGCCTTCTCTGGGAAGGATTACACAAAGGTGGACCGCTCTGCTGCTTATGCTGCACGCTGGGTGGCCAAGTCTCTGGTGAAGGCTAAGCTCTGCAGGAGAGTACTGGTCCAGGTATGTAAAAGAACCCACCGGTCTTCCTTTTAATGAGGGGCTGCAAGAGGTTCCTACCTAAAGTTTTTTTTATGCTTGATATAATACATGTGTGTGTTGTATTAGGTTTCCTATGCCATTGGAGTTGCCCATCCCCTTTCCATTTCTATCTTCCACTATGGGACCTCCCACAAGAGTGAGAGGGAGCTGCTTGACATTGTGAAGAGGAACTTTGATCTCCGTCCTGGAGTCATTGTCAGGTAATGTACAACCTCTGAAGCTGCCTGTTACTCAGTGATTCATGTGCCTTAGTTTTGTCTCTTTATTTAGTTGTATGTATTTTGAAACTGCAGAGCCAGTACCTTTTTTTTTTTTTCCTTTTGCTACAGCTTGCCTTTTGTGTGGCTTCTGCGATTAAAAGCTTGGATTATTATCTTATCTCGTTCGACTGAATTATATAGCATGGCATCAAAGATTACACATGTGGGAGCAAAAGTCTGATTTTATTGAGGTAGATGTGTATGATACCTTTTTTTTTGTAATGAAGCCTTGTAGCTCATAGTTAGATAAGCGTCCTCTTGCAAAGTGTGGTTTCCAGCTGCAGTCACCACACTGCTCTCAGGGATGAGTTTGGTTGTCAGGGTAAGTGTCGAAGCTTCACATGTCTCTCTCTTTACCAGCTGGCCTAACAAACCTGATTGTATTTTTTGGGGGGGGGTGGGGGCTCTCGACACTCCACCGGCTAATGTGCGCGTTATGCTTGTGTGAGTATGATTGTGTGCATTTGAGGTCGCTGGGTATGACTGCTGCTAAATATGTTGATTATGTATTCCAGGGAGCTGGATCTGAAGAAGCCCTTGTATCAGAAGACCGCAGCCTATGGCCACTTTGGCCGAGACGCCTTCCCATGGGAGGTGCCCAAAAAACTCAAATACTAAACATGTTAAGCTTTTCCCCCCAGGCCTGTTGGTGTATACTACAGAGAAGCCTCCAAGGTGCCGGGGGTGAAATGCCCTTATCTCTCTCATATTAATGGTATCATTTAACACATGACTCCCTTTCCTCACTCAAACTCCCTCCTTTGTCTTCTTGCTGTTTTCTGCTGGTTGCAGTATCATACTGGGTCATAGGAGGCATGCCTCGGAAACTTGATGTTTAAAGAACTAGATGGGTTCCATGAACTCATGCACCATAGTGCACCATAGTACTCCATAGTACGTTCAGTTCTCCTTTTGGCATTCCACACTCGTCAATATTTTATCCAGTGTCATGGCGATGGCATTTTAGGCTATATGCGATACCCCTCTTAATTCACTGGTGCTACTGATGTAAGGAGCCTTGTAGTCTGTGCAGCATCTACATTTTTCAAATCCATTTAGAAGCATAATTTGATAGTCCGAGGGTCGTCTGGTTTGGCACCTTCCCAAACAGGTTTAGTGTCTTTCTAAACATTCCTCCCCTTTGTCAGTCTGGTAAAAGTATTCCCTGGCCCAGTCAGTGTTTTTATCCTTTTTGTTAGTTTTATTCCCACATCTTTGTGGAGGATGCTAGAATGGCACAATTAAACATTTTAGGGTTGTTGCTGTCTTCACAAAAAAAAATGCTATGCATTGCAGGCTAATGGGTGAACCAAATCCTAATTATTCAAGATCTACAGTGAGCATGAAGCCTCAGATGCCCCAATAGACCTTTGCTGTTTTCTGACGTACTACAGAAAAGTCAGAAGCTGCTATGCCACGGCTCTGGTCTGCAGGGGTATTTGTTATACTTGATGATAATGGCAAAAATTGGATTGTTTATGCATTGAAATTCAATTTTAAATGAGTCCTTTTTAAATGTAGTTTGACTTGCTTTTTCTATGGTTTGAAGTGACTAACGGTCCTTTTACTCCCTTAAGTGTATTGATGGCAGGTGTAGCTACAGAGAAACCTGATCCCCGTCTTTATTCTTAAAGGAGTGCGTCTTTGCCACAGAGTCTTATTGGCTTGAAGTCAAACCTTAACACTATTTATTTGTTCTCTGAAACTCAGCGTGGATACAGAGAAGCTGAGGTTTCAGAAGGCAGCTTTAAACACACTTGGCTATTGAATCTTGAATTCCTTTTGACTTGACCAGTTCTCAGTGTTTGGCTTGAGGCTCCAGAGTGTCTTACAGAAAAGCTTTGGTCCGCCTCAACGAGAAAGTGTCACTGGCTACTGTTAATGATGACTATATTACAACCTTTTTTATTTTTGGACTATAGATCATATTTTTAAATGGGTTGGTTTTGAAATCCCATTGACATGTCTGACGCAATTCTTTAGCTCTTACCTATCCTCCATGGAATGGCAACATTTGGTTGGTGTAGTACAGAGAAACCAGCCTTGTTTACACGGCTATTCCATGTGTGGGTTAGGTTCAAGTTTTGGTTTTGTTCCGTTTTACCACTCGGAGTCATCCCGTTGGCTACAGTAAGTGTAAGAGTGCCTTTTCTATTTCCTCTATCCCCCCCTTTTGCTTTTCTCCCCTCCTCCTACAAACATGCGCTCAACTTCCAGAGGAACAAGTAGCTCATACTGTATTGTGCTTCATGTCTAGAATGGGTAGTTTCCTTATGCTCTGTAATAAACAACTACTCCTTTCAAATGCTTGTCATTGTTTTTGTGAAAGATGTGTATATTCATTTTCCACGGCAAAACGCACACTTTTTGTTGGAACTCTGTATTTTCCAGCAAGATCACAGGCAATGTGTGAGATTACCTGTCTCTATTTCGCATAAAGGAGGCATCAAACTTATGGCGTTAGAAAGGGGGAACATGAGACCTTTTGTAAAATCTTGAGTTGAATAGCTTTTGTTATTGCAGATGCGTACGTTTCCTGCAACATCCCATTTTGTCATCTCATCTGTACTAGATATTAAAAGGGAGCTATACTCATTTTCAAAATTCATACATGTTAGGAGATGGTCCAAAAAATATTAGTAAGCATGAACAAAGCTTTCCCTGAGTGCTAAAACTCTAACTTGTGATGTCAAAAGGTTTAAAGTGTGGAGCTGCTCCATGGACAATGAATAGGAGAGATGTTACAGATGACACTGACAGCATCCAGGATAACATTCTGAGTTTATGGGAACATTATCTGTTTCACAACTACAATAGAATAAAGCTCATTTGGGTATACATAAGAAACTTTGTGGGTCCACAAAATCAGTCTCCCATTCACTGTCTATGGAGCAGCTCCACGCTTCATACTCTATGACATCACAAGTTTTAAACTTACTTCTCTGGTTTCTGGCTTTGAGAGAGCAGCTCATGTTCACAAATATTGATTGAGCTTTACTAGGTCATCGGAGTAACCTATTCGAATTTTTAATTTAGGTGGTGTTCCCCTCTAACTTCCTTTCCCCGTTCCGTAGTCTTTAAGCATACTGTAGAAACGGCATATAGATTTACCCACCTGTAATATGAAAAACTGCATGAAATACTTCGATTGGAGAATATTGTGGTGTCCTTCCTAACTTTATCCCTTATCTGTAAGTAGTGGGAAAAAATATTGTTTTTGTATCTTAAGGTTACTTGACAAAGACATAAATGTGGGTCTGTAAAATAAATCAGGAAACCAGCATCTGTTGTACCTGGCAAGAAATCAAGATGATCACACATCTGAGTGAAGACCGAGGTGGGATTCAACATCTATCCTTTAATCTTCTTATAGCCTACCATGCTTTAATAGTACCAACTGTAATGGGGTTGTTTGTTACAAGTTTGAAAAACTTGTCACAGTGAGGAAGTACGGTTGTAATACGTATTTGTCAAGAGTTTCTGACTTTTGAAATCCCCTCTTCCTGTTACATGCGCCAGCAGGTGTTATTAGTAACACCTGTGCTCGCCTGATGAGTCAAACTATCAGGTTAAAAAAGCCTATCCTCTTTTCCGTATGGTGGAAGCACAATATATTACTGATGAGACAAAGAAAACTGCAGTTTAGAGGTATTTATCCATATCAAATGTTTTTAAGTGATATTGTGTTGTGATGTTTTCAGTCATTGTAGGGAATGTCTACTTCCTGCTTGGTATATTACTCAAACAGAGAAATTGATCACTGCTGATGCTGTGCTGTTTAGTTTCTCCTAAAATGAGGATTTGGAGTTCACTAAGGTACCTGATAAAAAATATCTGATTGCGTTGGCAAAGCACTCTAAAGGAGTTCAGTAACACGTCTCAGTACTTTTAGGGCACGTATCCCCAATATATTTTGCTTCATCTGATGTGTGTCCCATGAATTGAATTGTGATTCATCAAGAGCTGGCCACATTGCCCAACAATATGTAAGTTTATCAGAATGGAATTTTTCAACAAATTTCAAAACATTAATTTCCATACAAAATGTAGTCTGGTTTTCATTGACTTTGAAGTGTAATTGGGACATATAATTTCCCTAAAAAAATGCAGTCCTAGCCTCCAGGATACTGGAAAATCCACATTCATTGGTCATCATTTCTCCATAATAGCAGTCATAACAACTTTTCTTTTAGATGTGTCAAAAAGGTGGGAATTCTGTACAACCAACATGCACTACACTCAGGTCTATGATATGCTAAGTGGAACTTAGCTCTAGCATCTTGCTCCTTGGCATGGTAGTCCTCCTGAGCATTGTTTCACCCCAAGCCAACCCCCCTCTTATCAGCTGCCTGAACCCAATGAAAAGATCAGTATACTTTTATTGTGACAGGCATTATAGCTCTTGGAGATTAACGGCACAATTAGTTACTTTAACTTTTGAAGCAGGCTTTTCCGGTTAAATTAGTTTTACTGGTGCAGTGCCCGTTCCAAACAAACCTATTCAGAACGGGCCGTATGCTTGGCCTCTAATGTTGCTGCTTGCAGCTTTCTCGAGAACCGCTCATATTAATAACTTACCGCTCACTGTGCTCTGAGTAATACAAGTCACAGCTACTTGTGGTTAGAAAGACTGGTGAAATACACTCTGCATCACAGGAAAGATTTCCAAATAGGCGTAGGCCTATTAGTTGCTTTCTTACACAACCACTGCGGTTAAAAACTTATAGCATAGCATTAATAAGTGGAGCTATTTTGCTGGTGGCAAAGTTAAAAGTTAGTATGGCAATGTAAGTTGCAATGGCAGAGTGGTCCCAGCCCCCAGGTTGAGAACCACTATTTTAACCTATCCCGCCTCCACTGAAGACCAGTTAATCTCCAGTTTTCTTTGACACAAAGCCCCATCGTGTATTTTGTTTTTCCAGTATGAACACCCTAAATACTTACTTAAAATGTAACTGGTGCAGAGTTTAGGTGTGTTTTTTTCACATGTCTAGAGTATGTACTGCAATAGCACATCACTCTGTATAGGCGTCCTGAGCAGAATGTAGTAAAGCCCTTCCACCAAATGAGTCAGCCTTTATGCTCTTTGTGTAACACCAAATGGCCAGCTTTCAAAACACTCACTGATTACATGATTAAACTTATTTTTATCTTCCTTTTGTCCCATTACTTACTTTAGCCAAATGTTGTATAATATTAGTTAAATACAAATGTAAATGGCAACATGCTCTGAAATAATTTTCAAAGAGTTTTCAGTAACAGGGTTAACATGTGGTTTGTGTATTCATAATTTACAGTAGCCTATATAGATGCCTGATTTGAACCTGCATGTTTTTTTTTCATTATTAATATTTTCTATGATCACATTTTTAAAAGGACTTTATAAAAAGAAGCTTTAACTGACTGTCCAAAAGATACACATTTCACAGAATGGCTTGCAGTCAATAAAGAATCCAAAATACATGTAGATTTTGTAGGCCTGTTACACCAAGCTAACCTGCAGATGCAGAAGCAGACAATGGTAATTTTGTTGTTTAGCCTTTGTTAGGTTATTCAAAGGTTCTTTGAAGGTGTATTAACTATTTTTTCCAAACCCTAGCAGCGTTAACAATTAGTAACAGGAAGGACGGGACGGGATATGTGACCTTTATCTAGATTAACAGAGGAATTGACGTGTCCAAGTGAACCTTGAAATGGAAATTAGACACAACAGTACGGAAATGCTTACTTTATTACTCTATATGGCCATTTGGAGTTCATAGTACAGCAAGGACATTTGACACTTTGATATTGTAACGTAAGCACGAAGGGCTCTAGGCCTTGGTCTTGGTGTAACCAAACATTCATGTAACAAAACAATACAATTGAAAATGTGGATGCAGGAAATGGAGCAAATGGCAAAGTGTGATAAAGCAGTTTCTCAAGGTAGACATAAAGACAACAAAGTGTAAAGCAAAGAAGATTCGTAGAAAAGGACTTCAGACATCCAGCGATCTGCTGGAGTCTCCTCAAACATGTAGTGGTAAAGGATTTTCAGAAACAGCAAGAGTTCGGCTAGATTTAAAAAATCTTGCTCAAAGAGCCGATTGGACTGTTGTCAGGCTATTAAATAGGCGTTATCAGATACTATAAGCCCCGTAGATGTGGATCAATAGGGGAATACTACGACCACTAGTGGGTTTTATCATCTATCCACATGGTAGATCACCGAAAGAAGGTACAAAAGAACAAAATGCGACCTCTAGCAACCGTAGTAATTATGACAGGAGCAGAAGCGGAAGTCAGACGCTGTAGTATAGACAGCCTAAAACTCCATATGGGGTGGAGGTTTGGGAACATGGATGGGACACAAAAGGTTTTCAACCAAGAGACCGGAGTTTGCATCTCGTTTGAAAGCAACAATGTGTAGTTGTCTTCGTGTTCATAGTTATTTTAACGCAAAACACAATGTTTCTCCCTTAACTTAACTTTCTTTTTTGCCTAAACTTAAAGATGTTGTAGTTTTATTGCCTCAACCTAAATAAGTTGTAGTTTTATTGCCTCAACCTAAATAAGTTGTAGTTTTATTGCCTCAACCTAAATAAGTTGTAGTTTTGTCTCCTAAACTTAAAGAAGTTGTAGTTTTATTGTCTAAACCTAAAGAAGCCTTTTTGTTTTTGTTCAAAACGTAACGTTTCATTCAGTTTTACAACATGTTAAAACGTGTTGCTTTTAAGTTTCACTTTCACTTCTACAGCATACTGTAGTTGGCGTAGTAGGCCCCTAATGACCCAAATCTATGGTGCTTATAGCAGCTGATAAAGCCAAATAAATGGCCTGATAGCAGTCAAATTGGGTGCAGTATGATAGTACCATCAGCAGCATAGCCGTGTACTGAAATGGCATCAGAAGTGTAGACACATAAATTCATAAAATGTGTATATCAAGTTGGCACTAGTTGGTACCCTGCACCCCGTTCAGGACAGATGCTACATTTTCTATATCTAGCTGTGCAGAATGAACAATGGGGAAGTCAGATGCCAGTAGACTACTTTTTTATACAATCAGCACATTCCTGGACAAAGTTGAATAATAATACATGAGACGGTCTAAAAAACTGAATTCACAGATAAAATAAACACAAGGTAATACTGCATGGTGTTCTGGTATCCAAACCTTTAAAGCAACAGCTTTTTCAAGATACTGCTACTTGAGCTTTAACAAAGAATGTGTTGCAGCACTTCTTAGCCCCGAGATGCATTTCACACACGCTCGCACGGTCTTAAATCTGAGGTAATCTTACTAAAGGTAATTTGGAACTGGTTTGGTTTGTTCCAACAGGATCTGAAGCTACAGGGTGTTTACTTTAGAGAGAGTTTAAACAATGAAGGATGACATTTGGGAAAATGAAAAAATACATTTTGTCTAACTCAACAGCAAAAAGTTGCTTTATTTGTCAATGAACACAAAGAGATTTCCACAAGGCAATTCACTCAAGGAAGTTGAAATGTATTGTGACAGCAACACCCAAGCAACACCTCTCATGCAATGCAAGGTTTGTGCAGTGCAAATAATACAGTGCAAAAGGAAGACACTAACGACCTTGGACCGCCACGATTATCCAGAATTTATAGATATTTGTGCTAATATATGGTATTCTGTGGTATTTGTTTATCTGACGGTGTGCTTTGGAAGTCTACAAGTGTTTTTATTAATGCCTTTTTACTTTCTATCTCGTTGTGATGGTAAACAACTATCCCTATCAGCAAAAATGTTGAAGAAACCACAACGACAAGCCTGGGCAGTTCTCTCTAGCCAGCGCCTGCAGGGTGTAGCCAAGATAATTGCTATAATTGCTAATAGTGTTGAGTAAAACACCTGTCTGTTTAAAAGTAAAATATAAAAATGAGGAAAACATTATACTGTAATGTCTCTGGAGAGTCTATGATCTGTTTTCTTCCTGGTACCAACAAATACATTGTATTTAAACTGATTTCCCTGTATTGGTCCAAGATGTAACTGCAATGCCTCTATATGTATTAATTTCACATCCTGACCGAAACTTATTCAGTCAGAGAGATTTTATCATCAAAACCTGTTCATGATCTCAGGAGCCTTTTCAGGCCTGAACTGGTAATCCAATGAGTTTTTTTTTTTTTACTATAATTAGCATTGTTACTATGCAAGATAAATCCGTCAGCTTTTGTAAATTAATGAGTGGATTTTGTGGTCTGCACATGTGGTCGCTGCACCATAAGAATGAGTTTTAGTGTTACATTTCAGGTAATTTTGCCTCCCATGGTCAACACCGAAGACTTGGATAGGAAGAAACATGCAGAGATGTATTGATACATAAGCATATATGTGAATGTGTATTGAAGTGGTTTTGGAGGTTGAATTGCAAACTCTAAATACATCTATGCAAGCTGGCGTTATGAATAATTTGGAGGCACTCCTTGACTCTGAGAGCTGGCAAACTCATTCTACAAAGTACATCACTACAGTTACATTATATCAAGCTATGAGTCATATTCATGCTCAAGTAACATCATCAAATTCAGACTTCAATTACCGTCTGCAGTTTGACTACAGCAGCTGTGCATTTCCACTACCACACTGGCTCAGTCAAACCTCTATATTTAACTCTGAATGATCGGGGGTTACACTTCCACAGCCTTGAATGGGCAAGGTCATTCACTACTGCACCGCTATCACAGCACTGACACAGGCAGCTGAAATGCACCGGGGGGTTATAATAAATCTCTGGGAGACCGTTCCTCAAGAGCTTTGCACCGCATTCCTACTATACTCACCCTGAGGCAATGATGTGCTGACAAAGCATCAAACTTTTCCATTACAGTCTTTTGAATTGACGTAATAAAAGTACCTTTTTGTGGCACATCCAGGTTTGATACAAGTGTATAAAAAAGAAAGACAGACAATTCTTTCCACCAGAAAGAGCTCAGAGGACACCACCTGTGCTCTGCTCGCATCTGAGACCAAACAAAGTTCTATGGACACCTAAACAGAGCGTGACAGTGAGACCAAACATTATTACACACTGAAAGATTTTTCTCACAGCCAACACACACCAACGAGTCCAGGCGTGTAGAGTTGTCACAGCGTAACGAGCAGAAGGCAGCTCAGCTGTTTAGTCGAGGTCAGTGGGGTTTCTTGTAAGGATTGGGTGACAGCTGATGCAATATTTGTGGGAGCTTGCTGTTGCTCTGTACTGTACTTTTGCAGGAAAGTGAAATTAAAGCCACACATTGCTCTTTTAGGGTTTTTGTTTGTGTGCGTGATGAACTACTTTACATTGTTAACATTGGTGGATCAGTTGTTTGCAATGTGCAACCACTCCACTAAATGCTGCCAAATCCTACACACTGTACCTTTAATGTTTTTTCACAACTTGTCGTGCAATTTGTAATGTTTTTTTACTTTGACTATAAAGGTTATATACATTTGCTTTTACTTTGTTTGACTATTTTTTATAGTATAATGTGGAATGCAGATATGTTATATAGTCCTGCTTTTTATGCAAAATTGAATGAATTCCTTCCAACTTGGCCTAATTATGGCAATAGGTTTTTTTTATTCACAGTGCCTTATTGCGCAGCCTTTAAAAATGTAAAATATGCTATAAAACATTTATTTTATCCATCCACATGAGTTTCTTAACACTGTATTTGTCATGTGATTCGGGTGTGCTGAGTAATAACACTTTATTATTATAACAACCTTCTACCTGTGTCATTGCAAATTCCACAGTTATGCAATCCTATTTCAAGTAATCCTTGTGTCTTCCCAAAATCAGGTCTAGACTGTTATTAAAGTGACTCAGATTTCTATAGAATGTTATGCAACATCTGTCTTTGAGATTATTTCACTGAGTTTAAAAGCCAAAAACTGTCCAAAATACGACGTATATAGATCCTATTAAAACTCTAAAATGTTTGGGTTGTTACACTACATTGTCAGGAGCATATTAAAGTAGTTTATTTAAGTTTAGTGCATTAAAAGAAAATAAGAGATGACGCAAGATGATAAAGGAAAACTGGGCCCTTAGTCTGGAGCATCTCCTTTTTAGTCAACATAGATGAAAGAGAAAACAAAAACCAGAATGTAAATTCAGCCTACAAAGTAAACATAACTCCTTTAACCAAGATACAGAGAGAGAGAGACATATATTGTTTAAAAAAAGGAACATATGGTTCAAGGTGGCTACATTATCTTTCTCTAGATAATAGTGCAGTGGGTCAGAAATGAGGACACAACAGTGCCATGATGTCTAACTAGATAGAAATGGAAATATGTTATATTATAACATACTGTAACATATTGGGCAACAGCCTACCTGTCACAACAGGTACCTCAGTAAATTGCAGATGTTTATGCTTTCAACACGTTTGACAAGTGTCTCCTGGGTGTGAATAGCTGCATGACAGGTTGTGCGTTATATAACGTTGTTATATGTATGTGAAGCTGCACTAAGAGGGGAAGGTGTGAAGATGTGACTTGTGATTGGGTCATTTTCAACCAATTGAGAAATGGTGAAACTGGAGATAATCTGGCGGCAGCGGAGTGGGTTGACATGGGAATGTGCCTCCCCACTCGTAACCTCTAGTCACATGCAGGATGAAAAGTGAGCTGGAGAAGGGCGTTCACTATCTACAGGGGAGTGTGTCCGCTCCACCAATAGCATAGCAGAGGCCGCTCCTCCTTGACAAGGTTTTGCATAACACTGTGGAGACTTGGCCCAACCATGTGGTCACAGGATGAAGTTTGCATATTTTCATGCATTAATGAAAACAATGAATTAATCTCCTGCTATGGTGGGGATCAACAGCTGCTCTGTCCAAATGTCAACTTTTTTCCACAGCCTGGGGATGTTAGTGGGACTTTGTGTCTCCACTTTTCATCATGGGGATGGGAAGAATGTGTCTGCCATTTATCTGTTTGATTGACAGCTATACATTTAACCTGTGCACTCCTGCTGGTAGCTACGTTATTAAGAGGAAATGGTACCGTACCTAATTTTTGCTTTTCTCTGACTGTGCCCCAGGTCTGTTCTGTTCTGTCCGTTACCTTTACATCCATCTTGCCGTGGGTGACAGGCTTATGTGTTTCAGAGATTCTGAGAATATGAGTGGCGGGTGGGGGGTCGCACTACAATCCTGCCCTGGCTGGTTCTAACTTGTTGGGTTGGTCCCACAGGGTAAAACAGGTTAGCAACAAAAAAATTAGTCCACCAGGTTGGAGGGTGGTAAAAGAAATGAAACAATGGTCGATACCAAAACGGGTTTCCAAGGTTTAGTTCTCCAGATTCTTTCTGCCTTTTTGAGTCAAAAGTGGTGCAAGTTCAACAAGTAGTGCCTTAAGTGTCCTCGGCCACAGAAGAAAATTGACATTACAGAATGATTGACAAGAACTGTTAATGTCTTGTGTATAGAAAATGACATTTGTCTTTAAAATTACAACACAGTGTTACTAACAATAACTTACATCTGATAACAGTGTGCAACACTAATTCACTCCGTGACTAATCTGGAATTTTTATTTGTTTGCAATAAGCAGTATGTTGTCTTGCCTGCAGTGTATGAAACCAAGGATAATTTTGGCCATTGGGCCTATGCAACCTTTTATTTATATTTTCATTTTGAGCGTAAAAGAAGCTGTATAAGTCATTAACTGCTCGACTTGTATAAAAAAAATGTGTGGTTGCAGTTCTCGATATTGTGACTATGTGACACTTCAGAATGATAAACTCTTTATGTCTTGTGTATAGAAAAGGACAGTTTGGCCATTTGTCCTTGAAATTAGAACACACTGTTATTATGCACTACTTATGGACAAAAAAGTCTAATTTCACTTATGATTAAAACAAAAGTTGTGACACACAGGAGATAGCCCGGCAGATTTGAAGCACTGATTCATACTGCCACCTGCTGAGCACATGATGTGAAACACTTCTTTCAGTCAACAGAAACTGATACTGTATTTTGCTGTAACCCCAATACTATATGTATTCCCACCAATCCATATTTCAGGATAGAAGTAGGGTTGAACGATTTTGAAAAAATATCAAATTGTGATTATTTTTGACTGCGATATAATTTACGATATTAGAGGGAATGATCATTTTTACATCATTATCCTCATTTTCATTTAAAAACATATTTAGATGATTATGGTGTGATTTTTGTGGGGATCTGTACCAAACAGAGATATTTTCTCAAGTCTGTAGAATATGATGTATAGGCCAGGACATCTCTGCAGCACGATAATATTTAATTTAAAATGGTATTTTGACACGCACTTTGCCTTTAACAAATATTGCGCCTCCTGCGATTTGAAAATTGCAGTAAGCCATATTACGATTTTGATAAAATTTGGATTAATTGTGCAACCCTACATAGAAGTGATCAAAAGAGATGAGTGTTTTTACAACATATCAAGACACTAAAAACATTCAGATTTTATGGCTGTTCAATTCCATAAGTGCACAGACAAATTTGGACAGTAATAAATGGCTTTTATATATATATATATGTCATTTTTTTTATACGTAAAGAGTTGTGTACTCAAAAAATTACAGTATCAAAAATAAAAGTATTTCAAAAATCCAAAATAAATTAGAATACTGAAAACAATGAAACAGTTGCCACACAAACACATTATCATGGCTACATCCACTAAACGCTTAAAAAGAAACAAAACTATATTCTCACATTTCTAAACATAGAATCGCTGATAGACTGATGTTCCGTTCACAGCATTTTACCAAAAAAAAAAAATCTTGTTTATAAAAACTAGATCTTTGTAAACACAAGAAACACAGGACTTGTTCCGCAGAGGAGGAAGGCTCTCTGTCAAAGAGTACCTACTCCTTTCTGAATTTAACGGTTAGAAAGCAACATCGTTTTATAGGTCCAGACAACTTGAAGGTGTACAAAGTGTCCTTAAAGTTATGAATGAGGGTATGAGGTAACAATCCAAGGTGAGTAAAATGTAGTAAACATGAACCTGACAGTAAACCCCCGACCACACTGTCTTTGATAAGTGCTGTTCTTTCTCCTTTAAAGACAGAAGACGGATTGATTGTGGGTCACGGAGTTGGCTCTCTGCTGACTGTCACTGTACATGATCCCAGAGTCTTCATTACGCCCCCAACACGGTCAACAGCATTAATGCTTTGTAGGAGTGCAGAACTGCAAAGAAAGTATTGCTCCTCTTTGCTTATAGCCCATCTGTCCTCATAATCTACATTCAGCGTTTGTCTCGTCTTTTGTCAATTTCCTTTCGAATTCGAGCCTCTAGAGCTGCCCTCATGGCTGAATCCAGGATGTTCTTCTCTGTGACACGTTCCACCACCACCTCAGGTTTATCCTCCTTTAGAAACAGAGAGAGCATGAGGGAATTAAGATCAAAGCAAAGTTAAATAGATCAAAGAGATAGAAACATCAGTGAAAAAGATCTGCATTAACCTTGTGCACAAGGAATGAGGTAATGGTACCCGAGTCCGCCTGATAGTCGAGCCAGAAGAGTTCAGTACCATGGCACTCCGTCTCTGTGCTTGACCCACTCTCATTAGACTCTTCAGCCTCAGCACCGGCCCCTGGCTCGGATCCATCTGGAAAATGAGCCCACAAATACAGTCTCCTTATTGGATTTATTGTTGGCAAAAGCATAACAACAAAGTGCATCAAACTTACGTCTGCGTCGAGGATGATACACTTGGATATCAGGCCGACGGGGTCGTCTAGGGGTCGTGGTGTTCCTCCGCCGCTGAAGCTCTTTGGCTTGCTTCACCTCTTTGGCTTGCTTCACCTCTTTATCATAGTCATCTCTTGAAGAGACATGAAATTAACATTTTGTTATTGCTTGGAAATGTACTATATACCATATGTGTTTCAAAAACATGCAGTGCAGCATATCTATGATCTTCTAACCTATTTAGTTAAACAACAGAAATAAGGTAATGTTCTTGTTTTACTGTTTGCATAAGGATTATAAATTACAAATCATGTCTCCCTAAAACAAACAAAAAACTGTTCTACAAACTATATTAATAAGTCCAAGGCTCTGTGCCACCTTCTTCACTCCAACTCTTTTCTTTTTCAACCATTAAAAAAGTATAGTCATGTATTTGCTTTAGTGGAATACCTTTCAGAAACAAATGCATTTTGGTCTCCACATAGCTATGCTGTGTGTCAATAGTTAGCAACAAAGGCAAATGTTTCATTCAGTTTTTAGGTCATACGTGACATAACCTGACCTAAAAATGGGACACAATCATCAACGAGTAGAGATAACAAATATAAACTGGGAAAAAAAGTTCGGAAACTTGTGTTTGGTCAATTATTTCTCTGTTGTTACAATGCTAATTAGCAATGTATTTAAAGTGTTTACATTTTAGACAGTTCAATCATCCAATTCACCAAACAACTCAAAACAAGAGTCAATACCAACAGGAGAACACACTGTTTACCATTGACAGAGCATTTTGGAAAATTTTCTTGGGCGCTACCCACATAATCAGCTGTGCTGCTCATCCCACAAATGCATGATCCTTAAAAGTTGGACATCATTGTGAAGGTAAATAAACAGGCTTTCCAAAGATGTAAAATACAATGACCATTAGCATTGTAACAACAGAGAAATAATCCACCAAACACAAGTTTCCAAACTTTTTTTCCCCAATTTAGAAATAAATATCAGTGTTTAACACCAGAATATGAGGTTAAAATGTGCTTTGTACTTTTTATTTATCCATCAATGTATCTCATGGAGGTACTGTCTGAAGAACAACCTGTTTTTGATAGTTAACACTAACTCACATCTGATAGATAACTAGATAGATAGATAGATAGTAACCTTTTGGAAATTCAAGTTTCCAGCATCACAGTTCCATAGTGCAAAACATGTTAGTAAAAAGGCAGTAAAAAAGTTAGTAGTGAAAAGTACAAAAAAATATACCAGATATAAAAATGCAAGGAGATGAAGAAAACTGTTAAAAGTGAATATAGTGCAGGGTAACAGCTGTGATACACGACTATTACAAGTGAATATAGTGCAGAAGAGACTGATAACAGTGTGCAACACAGATTGTTGTTGTTGTAGCAATAAGCAGGTTGTTGTTTTACCTCCAGGCTAACTTTGGCCATTGGGCCTGTGCGACCTTTAATTATGTACAATGTACATGTTGAGCGTAAACGCAGCTGTATAAGTCATTAACTGCTCTACTACTGCACCTGCCTTCACCATTAGATCAACTAGTATAGAAACATGTGTGGTTGCATCTCTAGATATTGTGAACTAGCTGTAATGCTAGCTGTTAGCATTGGTAGTAGAGGAGATCACCTAGCAATCTGGTTCCTCCGGATGTGGTGCAGGAAGCCGTGGCTCATGTCCAAGCGACCGCTACGTTTGTATTTCAGCTCATCGTCTCCTAAAATATCCATTTCAACAAACAGAGCCAACACGGTGACAGTATCTGTGAGTTAATGATGTCAACAAAGTCTGGACACACTGACAAAGAGCTACATGCTACTAGCTAATGTTTGGGTAAGTTGTTGTCCAAATATAACGCTCCCGGAGTTTACAACATTTATAATAATAATAGAAAATACTGTTTTTTTTTTAAAGAGAACATTTGTTAAACACACCCAGCAGAGAATTTACACAAATTCCATTTCAAAATTTATTTCGAACATGTAGAAAAGAAAAAGAAAATGATCATACCAACAAGTGGACAGTCAGAAACAAGTAGTATTTACATAAAATGAAAAGCATAAGAAAAATAAATTGTCAATATATCTATATTTACATTTACTAAAAACATCTAAATAAACAGATTACACACACACATAAATTAATTAATTCAGAAAGTCAGAAAGAATTAGTATTTACATATAATAAAAAACATAA